>JAODAL010005492.1:0-143048 GCA_025379985.1 Phyllomedusa bahiana
ATCCTTTTGTTTTTATTGTGAAAATACAAATGTTGGGAAAAATGCCTGTGTGTAAGACAGATAGTTATTCCACATAAATAGTTTATGAATAGCATCTACCATATTTCTATTTTACGTTGACATTTTTAAATGTCTTTTTTATATTAAGGGACTTATAGATCGAGCAGCAAATTTTCTACTTTCTATTGAAAATTTTCAGCACATTTTTGAGTGACCAGTACAGTTCTGATGTGGCTTTGAGGGGCCTGTATGTTATACACTCCATCTAAGAAACTCCGCCCCTTAAAATATTAACCCCTAAGCCGAACACCTGAAAAGTAGTTAATGACCAGAAAATTTTTTGTTTTTGCCTTCTTGCGTTTCAACAGTTGTAACTTTTTTATTTTTTCAATGACACAGTTGTATGAGGGCTCGTTTTATTCGAGACAAGTTGTACTTTATGCGGGAATAGTTTAAATTCGCTTATAAATTATTGCAGAATTTTTTTGATTTTTTTTTTTTAATTTTTAGTTTTTTTAAAAAATTTTTTTTACACCATTCATATTTCACACTTAATAACTTGTTAGATTAATTGTACAGTTTATTACGGTCGTGTGGATACCTAATATGTGTAGGTTCTTTTTGTGTGTGTAATATATGCACAATTATTTGTGTATTAAATATTTATTTTTATTTTATTATTTATTTAATAATAATAATAATAATAATATTTATTTATTTATATAGGGCCAACAAATTTCGCAGCACTTTACAATCTAGAGGGTATAATTACAGACAAAAAACAGACATTACACAGTGAAAGTTACTTACAGGTGAGACACAAGGTGTGAGGGCCCTGCTCGCAAGAGCTTACAATCTAAGAGGTTGCCTGGGGAAACAAGGGGGAGAAGTGCTAAATTTACAATGGACCAGCCATGTTTTTAAATATGGGGAAAGTTTAAAATAAAGATTTGGTGAACCTGCCACCATGAATTCACATATATATAAACAAAATTACCTGTGAGTGCCCTAGTGTAGGGAGTGACAGAAATGTGTGTTGATATAGAAGGTGTGGGTTAGCAATATAGGGATCTTGGTAGGCCTGCCTGAGGAGATGTGTTTTCAGGACACTCTTAAAACTACGAAGGCTTGGGATTGTGCCCTGATGGTACGTGGTAGGATATTCCAGAGAATGGGTGCAGCATGTCCAAAATCTTGAAGATGGGCATGGGAGGTTCGGATGATTGTAGTCTGTAGTTTGATGTCCGTAGCTGAGCGGAGAGAGCGTGCAGGGTTGTAGACAGAGATAAGGGAGGAGATGTATGGGGTGGCAGCACTGTGGAGAGCTTTATGGGTGAAAGTGGATGAGTTATGCTGTATTCTGTACTGGATGGCAACCAGTACAGCGAGTGACACAGGGTAGAGGCATCAGTATAGCGGCTGGAAAGAAAGACAAGCCTGGCTGCTGCATTCAGGATAGATTGGAGAGGGTAGAGTTTACAGAGAGGGAGACCGATAAGCAAGGAGTTACAGTAGTCAAGACGAGAATGAATAAGTAGCAACAATGATGAGTTTGAGTTGTTTCCACAGTGAGAAAAGGACGGATTCTGGAGATGTTCTTGAGGTGCAAGTGTACAGGAGCGAGCAAGGGAATGGATATATGGGGTGAAGGTCAGATCGGAGTCTAGAATAACCCCAAGACAGCAGGCCTGCCGCCTAGGAGTTATGGTGATGCCACACACTGAGTATTTTTTTATTCATTTTTTTTTTTTACACTTTTTCTGTTTTTTTTTTTTTTTTTTTTTTAAATTCCCCTGAAGGGAGAACTGTTTTACAATTTTTTTTTTTTAAACACTTAGTAATGTAGTAGCATATTCATAGATGCTAATACATTCTAATCTGTGTCACTTTGACACAGGCAGTGATCTGGACAGCACACAGTGCGTCCAGGTCCCTGGCTTGTTACACAGACAGCTCTGGGGCCACTCTAGGTCCCCAGAGCTGTCTGTGGAGACGTTCCCCGGGCTCTGTCGGGTCACCGGGTGTTCCGATCACCCGGCAGAGCAGGGGATCCCTTTGATTGCGCTGCGGTAACGCACCGCCGCACTCAAAGGGTTAAAGCATCGGGTTGCGGAGGTTTCCTCCGCTCCCCGATGCTTGCAGGGGATGCTCTGGGATCGGGGCTGTGTAGTACAGCCCCGATCCCAGCGCAGCTGCGGCGACCGGGCGCCGCAAACTCCGATATCTGCAGCGATGTCTAAAGACGTCGCTGCAGACGAACGATCTGAAATGCCCGGCATCTAAAGACGGTGGCCGGTCGTTAAGGATTTAAAAACAGCATTTAAGTAGTTTGTTAAGCCATGAGGTGTTTTATAATAATTAAAGCTAAGTGGCTGTGAAATTTCAAAATGTCACCTTTTTGCAGATTTTCAATTTTAATACATGATTCTATGGAGCACAGTAGATGCCACCAAGAAAATGCAACTCAACATCGATTCCCCCAATTCTGCCATTTTTAGAAATATCTCAAACAGTGCAAAGCAAAAGGGTAACAATGTTTTGAACTTTTGACTTTCAGGCTCCATATCTCACTATCCACTACAGTTTTGAACATGAGATTATCATCATTTTAAAGACACTCATCTTGGCTATCTAACACATAAATTTGACTTGCAACTATTAAGCATATGCTCAGTTATACAGAAATTCAAAGGTTCAAAACATTGTTAAGTTTTCCTTGGCACTGTATGTGGTCATAGCACAGTATTTGACTCCACCACAAGCATCAGAATAAGAGGAGCATGTATTGGACTTTTGCGCCTTTTCATTAGGATACTTTTTATGCCCCATTTCAGGTAGGTGTTTGCGGATAGTGTTGATGGAAGCGTTCGAGAAAAGTTAAGTTCATGTCGAACATCTCGATTTCTCGAATGTGAACTTGAACTGAACATTTTACTGTTCATTCGAGTAAATGTTTGAGTTCGACATGGCGTTCAACATGCCATTTTAATAGTGTTCAGCGCCTTTCTGCACTTTTGGCAGCCATCCAATCAGTAAGGAGCACAGAGAAGTGTCAAAAATGTCATCTCTGAGGTGTAGGGCTCTCACTGGCTGCTAAAATCACATGACCAAGTTATCTATATTTCACTGTATTGCATTCTGAACTCCATTTTCAGCTCAGTACTGTACAGACTGCTCTCTGTCTGCTTGCTTGCATGCAGGCACAAGATTTGTTTATTAGCGACAGGAAGAGCTGCTATTTAGATTAGTTAGTTAGTTAGTTAGTTAGGGAGGTGTGCAGCAAGCTTAGAGAATCATAGACAGTAATAGTTAGGGAGTTTGGTATTGCTGGCTGCATCTTTCCCACACTCAGAAACTGTTACTTTGCGACATTTGTGGTTGGTTGGTTGGTTGGTGGTGAAAGTTATTCTAAGTGGAGAAAAGTTCATTTTTGCAGTTTTGAGGGTTATACAGTTGAACATGGAGAGAACTAGAGGTGGTAAGCGAGCAAGTAGGAGTGTAGGAAGTGAAGATAGAGGTACGAGACAAGTCACTCTTTCCAGTGTTCCGGACAACACACAAGTGAGCACATCATCAGTCGCAGGACCGTCAGGCCTGTCATCGCTTGCTCAGTTCCCTGTGCGTCCTTTTCCTGAACAGCGTCGCCAATCTGTTCTTCAGTGGTTATCAGACCCTGCATCCAATGGATTTTACCTCCTCTTCCTCTCAGTCATGGCCGCAAATGTCATCATCATCATGAGTCCAACCTGAAGCAAACACGGGATGAATGTCACAACCCAATATACAGGCAACTCCAAATAATCCATATTCTGAAGAGCTCTTTGATGACACAATGCGGTTGGGGTCAGAAGGCAGTTCAAAAGATCAAGAGGACAAAGAGGATGATTTTGTCTGCTTTGATTCCCTCAGAGGAGGAGAAGGAAGCTGGGCCATCGGTAGAAATACCAAGCGGTCAGCAATGCCTCGCAGTGCCTGTGGCTTCTAGCCCGCAGCCTGAGGATGTAGACGTTGAGGAATAGTAAGTCAGCTATGATAATGATGACATTGCAAATCCAGCATGATCTTTTGAGCAGCAGCTAGCGAGCACATCATCAGTGGAGGAGGAGGAGGATGGGGTAATGTCAGTTCAAGTCCGGCCTCAGAAAGAGAGAGGGCAGTCACACAAGTCCACTGATATTACTCCACCAGCCGTGGTCAGTGGGGGCAAAGGGAACATAGGTACTAGGTTTTCACAGTCGAAGGGGTCCAGAAGCTGTGAAGCCTGGGCCTTTTTCGATCAAGCCTCAGATTCGACTAATGACGTCATATGCCGGATTTTCCGTCAATGCGTCAGTAGAGGAAAGAATAAAAAGATTTTAAGCACCATGAGAATGAACAGGCACATGCATTGAAATCATGAATTGCTGTGGAATAGTCGCCTGGAGAATAAAGGCCACACAGCTCCTGGGCTTTCATTCACCGTGACATCCTCCTCCTCCTCAACCACTTCCAAGCACAAGCGGTCCTCTGCTGCTGATGTGCAGGAGCAGCATGAGCAAGCATCATCCCCAGTCCCAGACTCTGTTGACGGATTCCCATAACCAGCAACACAGCCTTCAACTACTCATTCTACTGGCGTGACCTGCATGCCGTACACAGCCAGTCCGGCAGCCAGCCTTCTGTGTACCAGGTGTGGGAGCATAAGAAACGCTTTTACCTCAACCATCCCAAAGCCAAAAGCCTGAATGTCGGCATTCCGGGCGTTGGCCTTGGAAATGTTCCTTTCCCCCTGGTGAACAAGAGGGGTTCACCCATGTCGGGGCTCGGGTAACCCCCGATATCATATGCCGAGCAGGCATTTCTTCATCAGAAAAGCTGTCCCTGCCTTGGCCCCCCCACATTGCAGAAAAGATCTCCAGCGCGTTTTCTACATCTGTGTCCATCAAAGTCCATCTCACTACAGACACATGGACTAGTAAGCAGGGGCAAGGCGTTACATTCACTACTCTCACTGGTGAGTTTGGGGGGAGCATGCCTCTGGGGATGGGGGCTCGGCGGACATTTTCCACACTCAGGGGTGGTCGAGTCCCCGATCCCCCAACCTTCATATAGCATCAGTGCCAAGAGAAAACAGGCAATTCTCAAATTTAAATTTTTTTCTGGAGACTGCAACACACGGTCAAGAGGGGTGTTTACGATTTTATTATCGACAAAGTTGGATCGGCACGGTATTTAGTTTACATTTTTTTTTGATCACGCGATAATTTAGGGGAAAAACTTGATAACTATTAATATCGCACCCTTATCGGCGTTCCCGTCATTTTTGGCGGCCAGCAAATCAGCTTACAGAATAGGCAGGGGGGAATGTGTGTGCGACGTCATGACTGGGATGTGTAGGTTGCGATTGGCTGGAAAAAAAACCATGATCGTTTTACATAAACACCTTCCTGTTCAGATCGTGTGTGTCAGGTCTATGCTAGGACTGCACTCGCTCTGTCCAAACAGCTCAGCAAACAGCTCAGGAAATTATTTTATTTTTTCACAAGAATCTCTACTTTTAGCTGTGTCCTTAGAAGTTATTAGATCAGAGATTTTCAGATTTTAGGTAGTTAGGAGAGAATTTTAAAGGGCTTCTACCCCTGTAAAATCACGGGGGGGGGGGCGGGGGGGGGGGGAGACCCGCAGGCGATCCAGACAAGCTCTTTTAAAAAATTGGATACTGCAGTCTCTTTGTTAGGTGAAAAATCCCCTTTTATTTTTATTTTAGACAGGTGTTTTTTTTTTACTTTTGGCATCAAGCTTTTTTGTAGAAAACTACTTTACATTAAATTTCAATACAGCAATTTTTTTGTCACCACAGGTGAAAATTTATAGTGCCAAAAAATACCTTTTATTATCCCCTATACATTCAGATACGTGTTTTTTTTCAACTTTGGCGAGGATTGTTTATAGAGCCCCCTTGAGTTAAATTTGAATCCAGCAACTTTGTAGCACCCAGGTTACTAAAGGTCCAAAAATACCCTTTTAATATCCAAAAAATTTTAGACAGGTGTTTTTTTTTTACTTTTGGTCAGTCAAGCTTTTTGATGATCTACTTTTCAGTTAAATTTGAATACAAATAATTTTGTTCACCCCAGGTGAATTGTAGGGGCCAAAAATCTTTTTATTATCCCCAAACATTTAGAAGGTTTTTTTTTTCACTTTTGGGCAGTCAAGCTTTGTTGATAGAAATACTTTGCGTTTAAATTTTTAATACACAATTTTGTAGTCACCCCAGGGGAATTGAAAAGGGGCCAAAAAAAAACCTTTATTTTCCCCTATAATTTCAGACAGGTGTTTTTTTTTACTTTTGGTCATCAAGCTTTGTTCATAGAGCACTTTTCAGTTAAATTTTAATACAGCAAATTTAGTAGCACCACATGGAATTGTTAGGTCAAAAAAAAACTTTTTATTATCCCCTATACATTTTTTAAACAGGTGGTTTTTTTTTACTTTTGGGCAGTCCAAAAACTTAGTTTTATAACTTTCTTTGGGGAGTTAAATTTGAATACAGAAAATTTTTTAGTCACCACAGGTGAATTTGATTGGGGCCAAAAAAAAAATTTTATTATCCTGTAAAATTTCAGGGAAAGGGGTTTTTTTTACTTTTGGGCCCCGTCAAAACTTTGGTTTAAAATCTACTTTGCAGGGTTAAAAATTTTAAATACAGCAATTTTTGTAGTCACCACAGGTTTTAATTTAAATTTTTCTGCCCAAAAAAAATTTCCTTTTATTACCGAAAACATTTCAGTTCGTTTTTTTTTTCACTTTTGGGGGGGCAGGCCCGGGTTTGGTTTTATAGAGCCCCCCTTGCAGTTTAAAAATTTTAATCCTTTTTTTTTTTGGGAATTTTGTTTTTTATTTTTAGGGAAATTTTTGGGGAAAAGCTGTGAAATTTTCCCTCATTTTAAAAGAGACTTTCCAAAACTATTCATAACCCTTTTCAAATTTTTATTTTTTCTAACAGGAGCGAAAATTTAGGTGGTTTAAACGAGCAAAAGGGGGGGTAGGAATGGAGGTGAGGTACGGAAAAAAAGGGGGCTCCTTCCAGTGCTTTGGGGACAACAAAAGCAAGGGCCGTGGGGTCGTCAGTTTTCAGGACCCTCCCGGGCCCGTTTAAGGGTGGGTCAGGGCCCTGGGAATCCAGTAAGAACAGGGCGCCAATCTGGGTTTTTCAGGGGGTTTTAAAAAAACCTTTCATCCAGCGTCTTAAACCCCCTCGTTCCCCCCATCACGGGGCCCCAAATGTCCAAACATCACATCATCACATCCATCCAACATGAAAGCAAGCCCATGACAAAACCTCTTTGATGGGCAAAATTTGGGTTTTTGGGGGCAAAAGGGATGTTAAAAAATCAAGAGGGCCCAAAGAGGATGATTTTCTCTGCTCTGACGCCCGTTCTGATGCCAAAGAGGAGGAAAGGGAAGGCCCTTTAATCGGCAAAAATCCCGGGGGGTCGGAAACGCCTTGCAATCCCTCTTGCTTTTTAAACCCGCAGCTCCCGGAAAGCAGAATTTTTAGGACGACCAAGGGCACCTTTTTGAGATGATAAAGACGCATTTTCGGATCCCCAAAGTGGTCTTTTCAGCAAAATTTGCTTGGGGAGCGCTTCATCCCCTGGACGAGGAAAAGGGAAAACGTTGGGGGAGTTTTCAGTAAGGGGCCCGCCTTTAAAAAGGGGGGAAGGGGGGGGTTTTCCCCGAAGTCCGCTGAAAATGATTTTCCCCCAACCACGGTCAGCGAAAAAAAAACCGCTCCCTTTTTTATTGCCGTTTAAAAAGGGCCGGGGCCTCTCAAGCCTGGACCTTTTTTGAGCAAACCTCTGATTCACCCAGCGATGTCATATGCCGCCTTTGCCGTAAACGCATAAGTAGAGTCAAGAACCTTAGGTGGTTAACCACCACCAATATGTCTAGTCACATGCAGCGCATGCATGAGTTGAAATGGAGGCAACACTTGGCCAAAAAAGGCAGACCGACGCCGGGCCTCTAACCACTGTCACACCCTTGACTCCGCCTCCTCCTCTTCCGCCACCACCAAAAAACGTTCCTCAGCTGCCATGTCTCTCAGAGTCATGATCAGGGATCAGCCTCCGCTTCAGCCTCCACCGTCGCCCGAGTACCACCAGCACCACCAGAGACCCATCCTACCCCTTTCTCCTTCCGCCAGTTTGACGACCTGCACGCCGTACAGCGGCCAGTCTAGCAGCCAGCCCTTCTGTCTTCAAGGTTTGGGAGCAGAAGAAACACTTTAACCCAAACCATCCAAAGCCAAAAAGCCTGAATGTCGGCATTGCCAGGCTGTTGGCTTTGTAAATGTTGCCTTTCCATTGTTTTGGGCACAGTGGGTTCCCCCCACTCATGGGCCCCTTTCCTCCCCAATACCAGATGGACAGGCATTTCTTTGCAGAAAGTGTCCCTGCCCCGGCCACATGTGTATTAATGGGTGCAATGGCATTTAAAATATGGAGTTCTTCATGCTCTCATGTTTTTGCATGCTCCCCTTGTAGCGTGGGGGATTTAGGGGGACTGTGGCCTTGGAGAGAACTTCAATGGGGAAGTTGTGGGGCAAACCCTGGGGAAAAAGGGGGGGGAGCCCTAGAGCCCACACATTTTTAAAATAAATATGAATATTACATGTAAAAGAGAAGTGGTTTTTGAATAAGTTTGAGGGCAATACTTAAAAGTTTAATGGGGCCCCGAGCTCTATGGAATGAAAATGCTATTACATATTAGGAGAAATGCTTTATGGGAAGATAATATGACAGTGGTTTTGTACCGTGGAGTTTAGATTCCAAAGAATAGATATTAGATATTGAAGAAAAGGGGGGTTTTTGGGGAAATTTAAAAATGGGGAGTTGTGTGTAATGTGAGCCCTTTGTCGCTTAGTTCATTCTAGGGGAGGCATGCAGTTGCAATAATTGAGAGGGGTAAAACGGAGGCCATTTCCCTCAGGGGCTGAGGGTCTGATGGTGCAGTGCATTTGGGACGGGGCAGTACGGTAAAAGGGGGGCAAACCCATTGGAGATGGGAATTTTACTGAAGGTTTTGGCTATGGAGCATGGTGGCCATTTTTAGCAGGATATTTTTGAGTGGGCGCGCGGAAGGGGGGGTGGGGGTTTTTGTGGATTCTCTGATGGGTAATTGGTGGCACCTGAAGGGTTGTTTACCCTTTATGATATAAAGGAAGTGATCAGACCAATGTGATCGGACCTCAAGCTTTATAAAGCCAGGTTGCTGGCAAACATGTCGGCGAGGTTTGGGTATGCGTTTTAAAAATTTTGATCTCTTCCCCCTGTCTCAAGTGTCACCTCTTCAGACGGTGTCAAAGGGGGCCTTATTTTTTCTGTGTCTATGAGATTTTGGGGACGAGGCCAAGTCGTTTGGCTTGGGATCCCCTTTCTGGAGCTAGTACTTTGCTGAGATATAAAAGGGTCCCCCTTTGTTGGGTTTAAAGGTTGGGGGGTTTTTTCCCCAAACAAAAAAAAAAAACTTTTTTTTTTGGGGGTTTAATTTGAAAAAAAAAAGGGAAAGGCCTTTTTTTTTTTGGCGGGAAAAAAATTTCCAAAAAAATTTTGACCACCCCACACATGGACTAGTAAACCGGGCCAAGGCTATATCTCTGTGACAGCTCACTGGGTGAGCTGGGTGGATGTCTTCGGGGGTGCGGGTGGTAAGGTCGGGCACGCTCTTCAAAACCGCAGGGAAAGGGGGCAGGTTCTTTTCCCCAAGGGTCCTTGGTGGCTTTCACGGCCCAGAGAAACCACCCCGTTTTTGAAATTAATCTGTTTGGAGCCCCGTCCACAAAAAGGGGGTCGGGGAAAGCTGGGCGGCTCTCCGTAAGGCCCCGGCGCTGGTGACAAGAACCTTGTGCCGGGAAAGGTGGGTGATGCATAACGGGGAAATTTGTGGCGCCCTTTTAAGGGATGGGTTGGGGCTGGAGCACATCCCTTGCCTTGCACCGTTCTAAAACCTTGTCAAACCCAAAAATTTCTAAAAAGCACCCGGGCCCGGGGACTGTTTCTGGGGAAAAGGCTCGGAATCAAAGTTCGCATTTCCCCCGCCGTTCGAAACCCTGCTTCTTCCCGCCTGGTTTGCGTTTGCGGCGCCCAGCTGGGCCCTTTCCCCCGTCAACCGTCTCATTTTTGATTTGGCCCAACACGTTTAAATTTCCACCATCCACATGCTTCCAGCATTAAAAGGGCAGCAGCTAAAATGCCATTTGGCAGTACGAAGTGACCCCCTTGGCCCTTTGAAAAGCAGGGGTTTGGGGGACCTCGGGGGTGTTAAACCCCCCCCCAAAAAAAGTGGGGGCCCAAATAAAAAGGAGCTCTGCCCCCAACCTTGCCCTTTTCGGGGAAAAGAGCATTGTGGGAAACTTATTTCGGGAAACAATCATTGGACCCCCTTTTGAAACAACAGGCCCCGGCCAGCGACGGGGGGAGGAGACGGACACAGTTTTGCGGACACGGAGCCTTCTCTCCGAACAAACCACAAGGCCCGAAATTTCCAAAAATTTTCATCGGTTTTTCATTAGGCAGTGGTTTGGGGCCCGGGGTTAGTGAAAGGGGCGGGCCATAAACTCTCGGGGGGTGCATCATCCGGCAAGTCAGGGCGGGTGTTAAAGCTGGCCGGGGGAAAAGCGGGGGGAGGAGGAGGGTTTTCCCTAGACCCCCGCCCATTACCGACTTTCCCTCCCTTGGAAAGAGTTTGGAGCGAATTTGGGGCGGAGGGGGGAAGTTTGGGGAAAAGATAAAATTTGTAGTGAACCCCCCGACCCAGAAGTTTGGGGAAATAAGGCTCCATCTCTCAAAAGGGAGGCTTTGATGCTCCTTTTTCCCCCAAAAAATGATCCCCTTTAAAGGCCATTAAAATGAACAACAGTTACTGGGTGGCCCCCCCTCCTGGACCCCCGGGGTTAACAAAACAAAACTCAGCACTTTTCCTTTTAAAACCCCCCCCCAAAAAGAGAGAAAAATTTGAAAGGAAAAAAAGGGAGACCTTGTTTGTTTTGTTTCAACTGGAGACATCTGTTGTGTCTGTTTTCACTTTCCCCAAAATGTCACGGGGGGGGGAACAACACCCAGCGACGTGACAGCATTAGAGTGCCAAGTAGCCTTAGCGGCAGCACAAAAGGCAAGGTGCAGAACCCTAAGGGGTTGCCCTGGCAATTTTTAATTTTACCACCTCACCAACGCATCCCAATGCAGACCAACACATCCCCCCACAGGGGACCAGCTTAAGATCATGGTGCACAAACTACTGTGTCTCAAAAACCATGTTTTTGTATGTGTTCCGGACCCAATAGACTTTGGGTATAAAAAATTTGGACAAAATTCCCCCAAGATCGCTCGCCACCCCCCATAGAGGTGTTGCCCTCCCCAGCAGCCAGGTCAAAAAATTGAGGCGGACCTTCACACAGCCGGAGGAGTCATTAAGAAAAAACGCATCCGATTTTTCCACAGAATAATGTGGTTCTTTTGGGACTTTCATCAAGGGAATTTCGGGCATGGATCGCTAAATGTTGTTGTGGCCCCAAATTTGCCGGGGGTCACCGATTATTTTCCGGTCTCTTTCACATTTTTTCTTAAAACAAAAAAGGTCCTTTAAAAAATTTTTTTTTTTAAATGATCATTTCTTACTGAAATTTTTTATTCTTTTTTTTTCCCCAAACAGTTCTTTTTTTGGTTTTGCTGTGAGGGGACTTTTAAATGAAAAACAATTTTCATGACAAAACCGGGTTTTCCCTTTACCCTTTTTTCTTTAGGGAATTTTTTACATTGTCAATGGTTTTTAAAGGGAAATTTTGCTGGGGAGGGTACAGGGAAAAATTAGGTCCTTTGGGAAAAGAAATGTGGTTCTTTAAATTGGGATTTCTTTCCCTCACAATTTTTTTAAAGTGGCTTGGGGAAAATCATATTTATAATTTTTTGGGGTCAAAGGTTGCTGTGAGATACAGCAATAAAACAATTCCCCTTTGGAACAGAAATGTGGCTTTTTTAAAAAATGGATTTTTTTTTCCCCCACAATTTTTTAAAAAATTTGGGTTAAAAGTCTTTTTTTTAATTTTTTGGGTCATGCTTCTTTGAAATGAGCAATTTCAAAAGGTCCTATTCTATTTTCAAAAGTGGGTCAAAAGGGTCATGTTTTTAATTTTTGGGGGGGATTTTTTCTGGGGACAAAGCCCGCTATTTCTACAGGGCCTATTAAAAAAAAAATGTTTTTTTCTAAACAGACATTTGTTCTTCACAAAAAATCAAAAATGGCCTTTTGGGGGTGTTTTTAAATTTTTGGGGGGATTTTGCCCGTGACAAAGCAGCTTTACTACAGGTCCAATTATAAAAAAAATTTTTGGGTTTTTAAAAAGACATTTGGTTTTTTCACAAATTGTCCCAAAAGTGGCTCAAGGGTTTTGGTTTTGTCAAAACGGAAAAGGTTAACCCCTGGGTTTAAAGAACAAATTTGCAAAATGAATTGTTTTTACAAGATCTTTTTAAAAAGCTATCAATCCCCGTAAAAAGGGGAAAAAACCCTTTAATACAATTAAAAAAGAGAAACAAAGACATGGTGGGATTCCATCCTATTTTTTAAAAATGTTCTTTCTAGAATTAAACTTTCTAAAAAAACATGCATGTAAAAAAATAGCTGGTTTAAAAAAATTTCCCCTAATTGTACAAGGGATTAAAAGGAAAACTTGGCCAGATGTAGGTTATTAGAGGGGCCCTTGGGGTATGGAGCGACGGGGGCCCGAGAACAAAAATACAGAAAAAATATTTCCTTTCCCGCAAAAATTTGATTTTTAAAAAATTTAAGAAAAAGAAAAGCCAAAAAAAAAGGGGACCTGGGTGGAAAAGGGGCTTTTAAACCCCCAAATTTTTCCCCTGGAAGCTCAATTGGTCCCGGGACTCCCTCGGAAAGGGCAAGCGCCCCCGAGGTTTTTGACGTGTCCCCCGGGGGGAAGGGTGGAGGTTTACCTCAAAATTCCCCTTTGCATTGGCCCTTTAAACAAAAATGTTTTTTGTTTCAGCTTTATAAGGGATTTTTTAAACCCTGTTAATAGATGACGGACCCCTGCCTGGGCTTCCACCGCCAAACCCGCTGTAACCCGGCCCTGGCTGCTGAAAACCCCGCGTGTTTAAAAAATACAGACCTAGCCTGGGGTTTTCCACCGCACCCAAAAATAAGTCTGGCAGCTGGAAAACCCCCGTGTTAACAGATGGCTGGGCCCGGGAAACACTTGGCCCCCCCTTCCCCCCCCCCATTAGGGGCAATTTAGGAGGCTTCAAATTCCTCTAAAAAAAAAAAGATTTTGGAAAAAAAATTTATTTCTGGGGTTAAAATATGGGCAAAAAGGGGTCCAGGGGTGGACCCAAATTGCACAATTTGAGGGGTTAAAATTTTCTGGGGGGGGATTCCCACTTGGGGTTGCACATCCAAATTTGGGATTTCTCCAGGGGATTTTGTCCCTAACCAAAAGAAGAAGGGGTTTGGAGGAAAAAAAGAAAAAAATTTAATTGATTTGGGTGAATCAGGTTTTCAGAAGGGCAGGGGCAAATGTTTTTTTCTAAAATTAAAAATGTTTTGGGGGGGTTTAAAGGAATTTGTATTACTTTTTGGGTTGGCGGGACCCAATTAAACACATTACACGTGTAAAAAATTTCCTTTAAAAACTCAGGGAGGGGGGGGAAAAGTTGTATGTTATCACACTTTGGAAAAAAAAAAAAAAAATGAAATAATGTAAAAATTTAAATAAAATTTTTCCCCAAAAAAAATTTTTTTTGTTTAAACAAATGTAAATTACCCAAAAAAAACACTAAATGATAGGGTTTCGTACAAAATAGCATAGTTTCCACTTTGTGATTTTGTGGGTCAAACAGGGTTTGGGGTCCCCGCTGTTTGGGCCCAGGGGGCAGGGCTAGTCAGGGGCCGGGCTTTGGGAAAAAAAAAACAGCCCGGCAAATAAAACCCCCAGCACCCCCCATACAATATCCGTTACAAAATTTCCCCCTTTTTTCGCACCCCGCCCCCCCTTTCTAAAAAAAAACTTCACGAATTAAAAACTGCTTTTTTACACGGAGATTTTTTTTTGGGGGGCCCTTTTTTTGCAGAAAGGCCCGAGCAGTTAATTTCTTTAACATTTTTTGCACAAAAAAAAAAAACCCCTCAAAAAATGCAATAAAACCGCTCCGTGTGAGAGCCCCCTACACACACCGTAAAAAAGAAACAGTGGTGCAGAGAAACCCCTGATTTCAACACAGAAGTAAAATGACCCGGGCAGCGGGGACTCACCGGAGACGTGATCTCTAATGGGAGTTGTTTTGTTCTCCTTTTCTTCTACTTCGGGCCCAAACCTCCATGATGTCTTCCCTTGTTGTTCTCTTCATTTCTTTTTTCCCTGTCCGGTTACAGCATGCAGTGTCGTCTTCCCTAGTGGTCACTACTCGTCCCTGTAGAATTTACAACAAATAAACATCTTAGACTCCCCTCTCTTCTAGCACTTTCCTATCAATTCCCCAAACAGCGTATGTTAGCCCCAAAAAAATTAGAAATTAAATAATGTCAGATAAATGGCAGGCAGTGACAGTATTTCAGGCAGGCAGGGCCAGTATACAGGCAGACAGGGCCACTTATAGGCAGACAGGACAGGACAGGACAGTTATAGGCAGGCAGGACAGTGTATAAGTAGGGAGGGCTATTAAAAGGGAGCGTTATAGGTAGGCAGTGCATTATAGGCAAACCAGGGCAGGGTATAGGTAGCCAGGGCAGGGTTGTATATAGGTAGCCAGGGCAGGGCTGTATATAGCCCGGGCTGGGCTGTATATAGGTAGCCAGGGCAGGGGCTGTATAAGGTAGCCAGGGCAGGGTTTTTTATAGGTAGCCCGGGCAGGACTGTATATAGCCAGGGCAGGGGCTTTATATAGGTAGCCAGGCAGGGCTTTATATAGGTAGCCAGGGCAGGGTATCATATAGCCAGCCAGGGCAGGGCATCAAAATAGCCAGGGCAGGGCTTTTTTTATTAAAGGGGTTTTGAGCCAGGCAGGGGTTTATATAGGTAGCCAGGGCAGGGCTGTATATTAAAAGGTAGGAAGCAGGGCAGGGCTTTAGGTAAAAGGTAGCCACGGGCAAAAGGAGCCTGGGTTTTTATAGGTAGCCAGGGCAGGGCTTTTATAGGTAGGTAGCCAGGGCAGGGCTTAAAATAGGTAAGCCAGGGGGCAGGGCTTTATATAGGTAGCCAGGGCAGGGCTTTATATAGGGAGCCAGGGCAGGGCTTTATATACCCCGGGGTAGACCAGGGCCCGGCTTATATAGGTAGCCCAGGGCTTTTAAAGGGCCATTTTATATATGCGTTTTGCCAGGGCAGGGCTGTATATAGGTAGCCAGGGCAGGGCTTTAATATAGGAGGTTTTGCCAGGGCAGGGCTTTATATAGGTGCCAGGGCAGGGCTTTATATAGGTAGCCAGGGCAAAGGGTCCCTTTATATAGGTAGCCACAGGGCTTTAGGTGCCTGATTATATAGCCAGGCAGGGCTGTATATAGTAGCCAGGGCAGGGCTTTTATATAGGTAGCCAGGGCAGGGCTGTATATAGGTAGCCAGGGCACGACTTTTATAGGTAGCCAGGGCAGGGCTTGTATATAGCCAGGGGAGGGCTGTATATAGGTAGCCAGGCAGGGCTTTATATTGGTAGCGGGCAGGGCTGTATATAGCCAGGGCAGAGCTTTATATGGTAGCCAGGGCAGGGCATTATATAGGTAGCCAGGGCAGGGCTTTATATAGGTAGCCAGGGCAGGGCTGTATATAGGTAGCCAGGGCAGGGCTTATATAGGTAGCCAGGGCAGGCTTTATATAAAGGGAGCCAGGGCAGGGCTGTATTTTAGGTAGCCAGGGCAGGGCTTTATATAGGTAGCCAGGGACAGGCTGTATATAGCCAGGGCAGGGCAATTATGGGGGAGCCAGGGACAGTAAAAAGTTTAAAAAAAAAAAGTAATACTCACCAGGACACCGGCGTCCCCTCCTCTTCACTCTGGAGCCGGTGGCCGCTCACTTCAGAGAGCGGGGCGCGAGCAGGCGCGCGATGACGTCATCGCATCGCGCACCTGCCCCGCGGCCTCCTGGGAGCTGAGCAGACGGGATCAGTAGATCCCAGATGCTCAGCCTCGGCTGCTGCTTGCACAGCGCGGTGCAGGCGGCGGCTGTGATGGCTGCCTGGCTGGGTCAGTGACCCGGCCGTGCAGCCATGTGGCGATGGGGGCCTGTCGGCCCAATGCCACAGGGGTCCGGTCGCTGATGCGACCATTGCGGCCCCGTAGCACGCTACAGACCCTTCGCCGGCACCGGGGCCTGCCGGGGGGGAACACCGTCCTCCTCGGCGGGCGATCCGAGCCGGCCCTGCGGCCCGGACGCCAGCGGCCCGCCGGGCAAATGCCCGGTTTGTCCTATGGTCAGTCCGGGCCTGGGTATAGTCAATATCCAGTGAAACTAAAATGGTGGTTGAAAGACTCCTATTTCCGGCACTTTTTAATCTGTGGGTCACACAGGTTTAATGGTCATTCTGCGGTACAGGGCAGATATAGTTAATGTCCAGTTCAACTAAAATGGTGGTTCAAAGACTCCATTTCCCGGCACTTTTTAATTTGGGGGTCAGACAGGTTTAATGGTCATACTGCGGTCCAGGACAGGTATAGTCAATGTCCAGTTCAACTAAAATGGTGGTTGAAAGACTCCATTACCCAGCACTTTTTAATCTGTGGGTCAGACAGGTTTAATGGTCATACTGCGGTACAGGACAGATATAGTTAATGTCCAGTTCAACTAAAATGGTGGTTCAAAGACACCTTTTCCCGGCACTTTTTCATTTGGGGGTCGGACAGGTTTAGTGGTCATAGTGAGGTCGAGGACAGGTATGGTCAGGGTCCAGTTCAACTATAATGGTGGTTCAAAGACTCCTTTTTCTTGCACTTTTTAATCTGTGGGTCTGACAGGTTTAATGGTCATACTGTGGTACAGAACATGTATAGTCAATGTCTAGTTCAACTAAAATGGTGGTTGAAAGACTCCTTTTCCCAGTACTTTTTAATCTGTGGGTCAGACAGGTTTAATGGTTATACTGCGGTACAGGACAGTTATAGATAATGTCCAGTTCAACTCAAATGGTGGTTGAAAGACTCCTTTTTCCGGCACTTTTTAATCTGGGGGTCATGGAGGTTTGGGGCTCATGCTGCTTCCAGGACAGGGATATTCAATGTCCAGTTCAAGTAAAGTGATGGTTCAAATCATACTGCCTTCTGGCACTTTTTAATTTGTGGATCATGCAGGTTTAAGGGTCATGCTGTGGTGCAAGACAGAGATAGTGAATGGTCTGTGATTTTTTTTTCTGTGGCTTTTATAACCTAATTGTCTTGCCTAAGATGTAGCACGTATACAGTTTGCTGTTGTGGATGTTAATTCCAGCTTCTCCATCCCTGTTTGGGTGTAAGAATGAAGGTGTTGTTCCTCTCCCATAGACTTTAATGGTCATCGGCGATAATCTACCATCGACTACGGATATCTTATTGATAATTGCCAATATCGACTATCGACCTGATGACGATAGTCAACGTAATCGCTCATCACTAGTCAAGAGCTTTGGACAGCTCTGCACACTCAGACCGATCAATGACTGGGTGCTAAGAACCTGACGCCAAGCAAGGTGGTGTGCGACAATGGGAGCCATCTCCTTGCTGCCCTTAAGATCAGTATACTTACACACATCCCTTGCCTGGCACATATCATGAAATCGGTTGTGCATAAATTTGTCAAGCATAACCCGGGTCTTGACAGTTTGCCGAGGAAGGCTCAAGGTCTTAGCTCACACTTCCGGCATTCGCACATGGCTTCGACATGACTGGCAGCGTTGTAGCATGATCTGGGCCTCCCTATCAACTATCTGATATGTGATGTGGCAATACACTGGAACTCCACCCTCCACATGCTCCAGCGATTGTGGCAGCAGTGTAATGCTATTATGCAATATGAAATGTCACATTGGCCTGACTAGCCGTGGTACGGACCTTGGGGTGTTTACCCATAGAGAGTGGAGAGAGGTGAAGGATCACTGCACCATCCTTGGCAGTTTTGAAGAGGCCACCAAAATGGTCAGTCGGGACGTTGCTGTTGTCAGCATGCCCATTATAGTTATATTTTTACTCGAACAAGCATTGGGCACTCTGCGGCAGAAGGTCCAAGCAGTGATGGAGAAGGAGGTGGACACAGAGCTTACTCGCCAGAAAATGTAAAAGGCCCGACTGTTTAGCAATTGTTTAAGTCTTCTTTAGGCGGTGGTTCTAGGTTGAGGGCGGGTGCAGGACGGCAGTTCAGCTCACAGAGTAGAGCGCATGAGGCTAGCCAGGGCTCTGGTGATGGTCAGGATGAGGAAGGGAGGGAGGATGAGGAGGCAGGGGTGGACACCACAGGTACTGATTACCCTTCAGTAGAGATGGGTGAATTGATTCTAACAAAGTGGAATTTGTTTAGAATTTCAGGAAAACTTCGATTCTGAACGAAGTTGAAGTTTGGGGGGATTTGCGTGAACGAAGCGTGTTTTTAATTGATAAAATGGCTGCAAGCACATGGCGTTACATGGGGCAAAGAAGTCTGGGAGGAAGAAAGGCATAGCCTACATGACATGTGCATAGATCAAGCCAATCAGAGACCGGCGGGATTCTGTGACGTCACCGCACTATATAAGTCTGTGCGCAACGCTGGCAGCTCACACCGCTTTCACTGTGCTGTTTAGGGAAGCTGCTGCCACTGCTGCTCATGATATCTCATACTAAAGAACTAACTTTTATACAGCGATTTTTTGGAGGGGGGGTGTCACAGTTTGTCTCAGAGACTGCTTCTCTTAACGTTCTAATTCTGATTTTGTGGGGTATTGGAACTGAAGTCCAGTGTGTGTCCAATGCAGCTGCATATACATTTTAATGCTATCTGCTCAGTTCTTGAGCACATTGAATATCCAACGGTTATCTAAGCCTGTTGCTGTTGTATTCAGTTAAAGAAACAGCGTTTTTACAATCCAAATACCACTTAATTTTTGGTTGCTCATTTCTTTTGCGCAATTTAGATCCAGGGGTTAATTAAGCATCGTTCTGCTGTTGTGGTCACTAAAAGAAACGGTGTTTTTCAACGCCAAAAAATTAATTTTGCTTGTAGCATAATTCATATCCAAAGGTTAATTACGAGTTTCTCTGTTGTTGTGTTCCGTAAAAAAATACACGCCGCTTTAATACGCTACAAAGCTGGTAATTGTTAGCAGCACATTTCTTTTGCGCAATTTACATCCAAGGGTTAACTAAGTATTTTTCTGCAGTTGTATTCAGTAAAAGAAAGGTTCTTTTTCACCGCCAAAGAAGAAATTTTGCCTGTAGCATAATTCATATCCGAAGGTTAATTAAGCCTGTTTGTGCTTTTAAATTCAGTAAAATACAGTGTTATTAACCCTAGAACGCATGACGTAAAAAATATACATATTAACGTCATGGGGGCCTTTTAGGCCCCCATGCACATAATGTAGAAAAACACACTTAAATAACTTTCACAAGTTTATTTCAAAATTGCTCAATAAAATATGAATAGTGGACAACATTTTAATTATAATTTTTCACAGAAAACACCAAAAAATCTTTTTTTTTCCCAAATTTCACGCAAAGACATGAAAACACACAAAAATGCATATAAATCTATAGCAAACTAGCTGCAGCTACATTTTTATTCTAACTTTCTTTTCTATTATATTAGTCTTCCAAACAATTCTGACATGTTATTTTTTCAGAAGAGTGTTCTTTGCAAACAGTTTCCTTACAAGTGGAGCAATATCACTCAGTTTTCCTCTCTATGTTTCTTGGACACATGAAACAACCCTTTTCTTTTTCTTTCTCCTGGCTCTGGAATAATCTGAAACTGTACGCCACACTGTTTCATTGATTCTTTAGTTTGCTTTGGCAAGCATTTCAAGTCGCTTCGCTCTATCATGTGAGGCATTACAAGTTCATGACAAAGGTCCTTCAAGAATAAGCGTCTCCTGTCCTTCCTTTGTGCATGAAATTCCGGATGAGTTTCTGTATAAATAATGAATGACTTTAGAGCTGCTACATCAAGCGTATTTGAAAATAGTACTACAGGCCATCGTTTTGTTTGCCTCTTACACGAATATTCTCCCACCATCTCATCCATTTTATCTACACCTCCTTTTGTGTTGCATTGTAATGCAGATGATTTCTTGGTTTAAATTTTTGGTTATTGCTGTCAACACTGCAATCGTGATGCATGTACTGAGTAAAATTACAGATTTCTCCATCTTCGCCTTGTAAGATACCAAAGTCGCTTTGTTATTGAATCCAAAGACACTCTCATAAAGTGCTCGCTGACGATTGTGTTTGAGTGCTGCTGGAATTTCTCGTCTGTTTTGCTTATAGTACCAACAAGTGTAATAGCTTTTGCAAGCAGAAAATTGCCTAGTTCGACATTGGTGAAATAATTGTCCATGGTGATGTTTCTACCTGAATTGAATATTGGAACAGCAAGAGTTTTGACTATTTCAGACCCCAGATCCTTCTGTACTGGTGCACCAACCTCTTTGCCACAGTAGATTACGCCCTTTATGCCATAATAATTGTGCAGAATCACACATCCAGAAGATTTTTATTCCGTACTTGTCTGGCTTGCTGGGCATGTATTGTATGAATTTGCCGCGTCCTCTGAATGGTACAAGTTTCTCATCTACAGTAAGATTAGTACTAGGATTGTAAAGTTTTGTGCAATTTTTGATAAATATGTTCCAGATATAACTGATAGGGGCTAATTTGTCTGTTTAAACCTCGCTTGCACAGTTCGCTTATCATCGAAGCGAATTGATTCTTCTAATTTCCTCATATCTGCCCACTGACATTGTCGCCTTATAGTGTGGATCAGAAAGTGGGTCCAGAAATAATTCTCGTATTGGGACATCATGCGATTTTTGACTCCCTGCCAGCAGGAAAAGTCCAATATATGCATAAAGTTCCTCTTTTGAGATATTGTTCCAGGACTTATTTTTTGCAGAATCGATACATCTTCCTTCTAGGTTTAAACATAATAGGACCTCTTCTGCAATATTGTCAGAAAAATAAGTACAGAATACATCTTTAGGGGTAAAGTAACTGGGACTTCCCACAGCATCTTGAGCCTGTCTCACAATATTGTGTATTGGAGTACGTCAGACTAATGTAGGATTACTGTCCCAAAAAACATTTGTTTTGGATGTTCTACTTATCACTTCTTGAGGATCCACTAGATTCACTTCTTCATCATCAGAAGAATCACTGGATGAGGATGTTTGATTAGCTGGTGGCAGATATTCTTCATCAGACAAAGATAGATCACTTTCATCATCGCTTTGAAACATAATAGCTTCAATCTCTTGGTCAGTCAGATACTTGGATGAAGACTGTGCTATTGCTGACTAGATGTTAGAAAATGAAACAGATTTCCTCTCAACAGCTTATCTTATCACAGGTCCTTCAGCAATAGCTCACAGTGTATACTGTCCTCAAGTACTCTATATACACAGCTCATACTGTGTTCAGAGTACCTGAAGTGATGTCATGGCCTTATCACTCCTCCAAAAATCACATGACATCCTCACATGTTATTATCCACACCCTGGCCCCTCCACCAGCATTACTGAGTAACAAATAAAGTAACTTGAGACACAAACACTCTGAAACATGATAAAAACAGCGGGGGCCTAAAAGGCCCCCAATTCGTACAGATGTAGTTTTCACGAAACAAGCATTGTTACACCATAATGCCTATGAAAAAAAATTATATGAACAACTGGATATTATCAACAATGACATATACCTGGAGGAATACCTGGAGTTTCAAAATTCTAACTAAAGTAATTTTGCAGATAATAGCAAAAATGTAAGCATGGGGGAATAAAAGGCCCCCAATATGCGTTCTAGGGTTAAACGGCACATACAAGTAAATTTTTCCTGGCCATTTGTGGAGCGCAATTTATATCCAAAAGTTACCCAAGCTTGTTAGGGGGTTCATTTGGAGTCAAATACAGGGTGTGTATTTATCATATACAGATATCTTCATTAAACAGAGTCTGTACACTTTAGAACAAACAGTATGTCAGACAGAGAGGTGGCAGGCTCTTCACATGCGAGTGGCAGTGGCACAAACATTCCTGGAGCAGGCACTGGTCACAGCACAGCAAGTGGACGTCGCAGCAGGAGTCACTCGGTGAGGCCAGAACTGCCGCTGTCATCTAGCGTCCGTGTGTTGTTCAGCATCCCAATGGTTCTTAATTGGTTGACTAGGTCATCCACTTCCTCCCAGATGACATCTGACAACCCCAGCCAAGAGTCGGTGGGACCGTCAGACACAACCCTTAGTTGGCATGGCCCGGGAGCGGGTCAGCGGCCCTCACCTGTCCTCAACCCGCCACTATCCCATCCGGTTTCCTCAGCCAGAGATCTACTAAGTGGTCTGGGCTCAGCGCCACTATACAGCGAGGACGAACAATTTGAGGACAGTCAGCAGCTACTTGGCAACGATGAGGTGGGGCAGACACCCCCTGCTTCTTGCAATATTGATGTGGCATGGGAGGTTTTTTGGCTAGCGGTAAGCCTCTTCATAACAAGACAGTTGATTAGGACAGCAGTGACTATCAAACATTCATGAATATATGTGTATAAATTTGGTGTTTTGAATCCAGTTTCTGCATTACACCAGTTTGTTCAAATGCAGCGTATGGAACTTGAACTGAAGGAGACCATAACTACAGAAATTTTTTAGGTGCTTATTTTACATTTTGTGCCATTGTTGGTTAATTCAGTACAAAACTGGAATGGGGCAGAACAAAAAAGAAGCAAAAGACAAAGCTGCAAAACTGGCCTTGTTAATGGTGGAAAAAGGGGCGGCCCTCCCCTGTTAATGGTGGAAAAAGGGGAGGCCCTCCCCTGTTAACGGTGGAAAAAGGGGAGTCCCTCCCCCTGTTACCTGTTCATCAATTTCCCCCTGTTCAATAATTTCACCCTGTTAATATATTTATTCCTGTTCATCAATTTCCCCCTGTTAATATATTTATTCCTGTTCATCAATTTCCCCCTGTTCATAAATTTCCCCCGTTAATATATTTATTTCTGTTCATCAATTTCCCCTGTTCATCCGTTCCTGTCTGCCCGTGTACCCGACCTTTCTGCTACGTTACCTGACCTCGAATCTCCGCCACCTGCCCTGACCTGTTGGCCTGACCTTTGACTACGACTTTCGTCTTACGATTCTGTACCACCGCAAGCTAGTCGCGCCTGGGTTAGCGACCTGGTAGACTCCCGCCGCAGCAAGTCCATCCCGCTTTGCGCCGGGCTCTTGTGAAAACCGGGACCTACTTAGATCCCGCTCCCTGGTGTGGCTATTGGCATCGCTTGCGGTGGTCCAGTGTATCCACTACCGCTGTCCGTGACAATATGAAGCAGTGGAATGACGTTATTCATCCCGTAGTACTGGCGACTGCCAAATAACGCATGTCCACATGAAAGGGCCTGAGCAAACGGCAGGTGTCACGCATAAGCTGCCACTGGCCGACATTAAAATTACACAGGAGTGTACTCCTGTCCGCTTGGATCATCAATAAACTATTAATAGCCTTTCTCTGTTCATAGAGTCATTCCAACATATGGAGGCTGGAATTCCAACGTTTGGAAATGTCACATATCAGCCTATGTTGGGGGAGGCCGGCGTGACGCTGCTGCTTAAGGAGGGTATGATTGGTGGTGTAAGAACGGCTGAAGTGCATGCAAAGGTTCCTTTTTAGAATGTCTTGCAGATGGGTGTAAGACTTGAACAACCTGATTGAGCATTTCCTCCCGTGTGTGACTTCGTTCACCCAGGGGAATCATCCTGTCCACTTGGATCATCAAAAATCGTTCATGGCCTTTCTCTGTTCAATATATTTATTCTTGTTCATCAATTTCCCTCTGTTCAATAATTTCCCCCTGTTAATATATTTATTCCTGTTCATCAATTTCCCCGTTTATACATTTTCCCCTGTTAACATATTTATTCCTGTCCACCAATTTCCCCCCAATTTCTACCCATGTCGTTACAATGGCTGAAGTGAATGCCAAGTTTCCTGACCAGTTATTTGAATGGTGCAGTGTCCACCACTTGAAAAGGGAGGGACTGCAGTACCACCAAATTGGACAGGAGCACGGTCAGCTTCTGCACTTAGGGATGGCTAGACGCATACTGCTGTCTCTTGGCAATCGTCTCGGTGAACGACTGTTGGCACCATGAGTGCCGAGGAGCTGGAGTATCTGGACCGGTAGATGATGTAATAGACAGGGAGTTGTCTTCGGCAGAGGTGGTGAAGCCATGACTGCCTGAAATGGGAGGCGTGCCACTGGGTGCTACAGCTGTTGGGACAGGATGGACCACCATAACTGAAACACATATGGTGACACTGCATGATGTTGATGTAGGGTCACGCTTTACTTTCTGCCCACAGATTCTACATATAGTTATGTTAAACCCTCCTCTGGTGTCTCGTCAAAAAACCGCCGAGTATGTGATTTTACCACCAAAGCGCTGCACTGACTGACTTTACCGCCGCTGACCCGGTGAGCCCCTGTGCCACTACTTTCTGGGACCTGCAAAGTGGGTGGTCTAAATCGTGGCCGTTTGGCTCCCAACCTCGCAATGCTGCTACCCTGCTGACTCCTGGCCACACTACCGACTTACAGGGTGCACCACTGCCTGACACGCAAGCTGCTGCTCTCTTCTCCCTATGATAATGATGAAACCATGTACACTGTTGGTTTGGGTCAGCTGATAGCATCACATGGCTTTCAAAACCACCAGTATGCTGATGACACCCAACTTTACATCTCTGGCCCAGACATTAACTCTCTACTGTCGAAGATCCCAGATTGTCTGTCGTCCAAATCCTCCTTCTTCTCCTCCCGTCTCCTAAAACTTAATGTAGAGATAACGTAATGCTTCCAGGGCCGGAACAATGGGTATTCGATGGTAGGCAACCGCGTAGGGCGCCACTTCATCCCAGGGAGAAAAGGGGGCACAAGGAGGCATGGAGTGGACTGAATTTTCCGTGTGGGGGTCACTTCTTGCCTTGTTTAACTAGGGCACCAGAATAACTTGTCCCAGCCTCGCCTGCTTCTCCCGGCTCCCATGTGCGATCGGCTACATCGATTAGTGTTTGCCTGTCACCGCCGTCCTCCTCAACGGTGTCGCTGTACAAAGCCTGTCCACTCGCAACATAACCCCCCATTGCAACTCTCCTCATCACTATTTGCCCACTTCTGCAAGAAGCAGCGGTTGTCTCCCACCTCTTTGCTGCCCACTGTCCTCAAATAGTTGGATAGTTGGTCCTAACTGTATAGTGGTTAAGAGGCCACAACACATAGTAGTTCTCTGGCTGTAGGAAGTGAACGGGACAGAGGTGGGTTGAGGACAGGTGAGAGCCCCTCACCTGCTTCCGGGCCATGCCAACAAGGGGTTTTGTGTGACAAACCCACCGACTCTTTGCTGGGCTTGTCAGATGTCATCTGGGAGAAAGTGTATGACCTAGTGTGTGGTCAACACATGGCCGGTAGATGACACCGGATGCTGTGGCCTCGCAGGGTGACTCCTGCTGTGACGTCCCCTTATTGTGCTGCGATCTGTGGTGGCTCCGGTAACCTACTACTGTATTCTTTGACACTATGGTAGGATCGTAGCCCTCAGCTTATTTTTTTCCAGCTGACGCTGCCATGACTTTATCAGGCTACATTCCTGCTTCAGTTTTTTGGTCAGTTTTGCCCTTTTAAGTGCCCAGGGAATTTTATAGTGAAGCGATTCTAAGAGCGGCGGCAGTCATATGCGTGTCATACTAAAACACAACATTGTATGAAGACCAAACGAAGCTCCCTCTGCATATTTAAGCATGGCACAATGTTCTACAGCACTCCACAGGGTCTGTGCAGCCTGGAAATAACTGTTTTTTAATTCGATTCGTCCCGAAGTACTTCGGACCGAAACAAATTTTGTCGGAAAATTCGGTGAAGTCGGCGAATCGAATTTTTGAGAAATTCGCCCATCTCTACCCTTAAGTGGTAAGAGGTTGGCACAGATTACAGGAGGAGGAAGAGGAGGAATCTCCTGTTAGTGCCCCTTGACCCCGAGGCTTGGGAGATCCCGGCAGCATCTCACACATGAGTGCTTGGGTGCTAAATTACCTGCAACATGATCCGCGCATCAAGGCAATAAAAATGAACAGCAATTATTGGGTGGCCACCCTCCTGGATCCATGTTACAAAACAATAGTGAGCAATTTTCATCCACCACAGAAATTGACAGTAGAATGCAGGATTTTGAGACAGTGCTCATTGACCAACTCGAGACATCTTTTGCGTCTTCACATTCTGATGTCACGGTGGAACGTCAGCAACACAGCAGAGTGGCAAAGAGCCACAGTAGCAGCAGGCAGTGTGGCAGAACCCTACAGGGTTACCTTTGGCAATCAATTTTTACCATCTCACCAGCATTCAGACACACAGAAACCACCCTAAGACCATGTTGCATTACTACCTGTGGCTCAACACCATTTTTTTTGGACTTATTCTGGACCCATTCAACTTCTGGGTTTTCAAACTGGATGAATGGCCTGAGCTTGCTCAGCACGCCATTGAAGTTCTATCCTGCCAGCGTTATCTCAGAACGTACATTCAGCAAAGCTGGTGGAGTGATAACTGACAAACGTATCTGTCTTTCCCCTGACAATGTGGATCTTTTGACATTTATACATTTATAAAAATGAATCAAGCATGGATATCTGACCATTTTGTTGTCCCGGTTGCCAATTTTACTGACTATTAAACTGTAGCACGTCTTCTTGACAATGTGAAATACACATTTAAACTACACTACATCTCATGTCGTCCGTAGTTATTGTGCCTCCTGCTTCTACAAATTGTATTCTACTGCTGCCAACAGCTAGATTTACAAGTCTTATGGCTGAATTTATTTTGAAATATACACCTGTATGACCTTGATGTGCACTGCATACACCTCTTACTCCTCCTCCTTGTAGCCCTCCAAATCTTTATTTTTTTAAATGCTTTCACCTGTACTACCACCAAATTTACTAAGTCTTGTTATTCGGAACCTCCATGTTCCCCACTGCCATGTTCTCGCTGCCAGCAATGGTAATGCCATCTAATTTTGTCAAACTGAACCTACATGTTCCGACTGCCATGTTCTCACAGGCAGCAATGGTAATGCCGCCTAATCTTGTCTAACTGGATCCTCGCTGTTCCACATTGCCTAATCTTGTCGAACCGAAACCCCCATGTTCCTCACTGCCATATTCTCGTTGTCATTTATGGCAATGCTGCCTAATCTTGTCGAACCGGAACCTCCATGTTCTCCACTGTCATGTTCTCGCTGCCAGCATTGGTAATGCCGCCTAATCTTGTTGAACTGGAACCTCGCTGTCTCCCAACGCCATTTTCGCTGTCCCCCATGGTACTGCTGCTTAATCTAGTCGAACCGGAACCTCCATGTTCCCCACTGCCATGTTCTCGCTGCCAGCAATGGTAATGCTGCCTATTCTTGTCGATCCGGAACCTTCATGTTCCCCATTGCCTAATCTTGTTGTACCGGAACCTCCATGTTCCCCACTGTCTTGTTCTCAATGCAATCTATGGTACTGATGAGTAATCTTGTTGAACCGGAACCTCCATGTTCCCCATTGCCATGTTCTCACTTCCACCAATGGTACTGCTGCCTAATCTTGTTGAACCTGAACCTCCATGTTCCCCATTGGCATGTTCTCGCTGCCACCAATGGTACTGCTGTCTAATCTAGTCCACTAAACCTCTTATAGCTATGCAACCGAATTTTGGAAACTACACACCTTAAGGAATATATTCAGGGATTTAGTGTGTTTATTGGCCCCACAGAGGTTTTCTACATTTTTTAAGCGTTAAGCTGTGGAAATGAAAAAAAAAAAAATGGATAAAATAGCACTCCAAAATTTGTTACACAAATTATTTCAAGTTCAGCAATACTCTATACATGGATGTAAATTGCTGTTTGGGCACATGGCAGGGCATATAAGAGGGAAGCGCTATTTGGCTTTTGGAACACAGATTTTGGTGGGTGTCATGTTTCAAAGTACTAGAACAGGTGAAAACTTCATCAAGTAGGACCACTTTTGATTCAACACCCCTCAGGGATCTCATCTAACGGTGTATTGTACATTTTGGGTACACAGTGGTTTTATATTTTTTTTTAGCATTGGGCGATGAAAATGAAAAAAAAAAGCCAGCAATTCCATGCAATATCATGATCACTTTACTATGTAGGTTGGTACAATTACAATGTTATTAATATTATACAATTTTTATGTGTAACTACTTGAACACTACAGAAATGTATTTGTAAAAATCCTGTTTTTATGTTGCCATAGTCTGAGAGCCATAATTTTTTTAAATTTTTCTGTATGCAGTACTGTATGGGTGCTCATTTTCCGGATGAGTAGACGCTTTCATTGGTGTAATTGTGGCACTTATATGACACTTTGATCGCTATTTAACAAGATTTTTAAAAGGTGGGATAAATAAAATACAGCAATCCTGGTAGTGTTTTTTATTTTTATTTTCTACAGCGGTTACCATGCGGTAAAAACAGTAGAAAGATGTTACTTGGCACTTCCACTGATACAAGTTATTGTGCTAGTAGAAGGACATCCCAGTCCAATCAATATAGAAGAAAGTCAACTGCTCAACTTCAAATACTTATTTTTGTATTTATTTTGAAATGATGCAGTGTTTCATATGAATGTTGCAATTAATTATGCACATATAATCAATGATGCTTTTTAATGTGACCACGTGATGTTAAAAAACATCATTGATTATATGTGCATAATTAATTGCAACATCATATGAAACATTACATAATTTCAAAATAAATATAAAAATAAGCATTTGAAGTTGTGCGGTTGATGTTCATTTATATATGCGGTAAAAATTACATGTTAACGTTATTCAACAAATTTACAACTATACCAAATTTACATATTCTTTTTATGCTTTTCTTATTTTACACAATAAAAACTATTTTATTTGGGCATTTATATGACTTTAAAATTGCTTTTTATTCCATTTTATGTGAAGTGGGATGAGCAAAAAAAAATACAATTCTGACATTTTAATTTTTTTTTTATGTTGTTCATTGTGCAGGTGAAATAATGTCACAGATTTATAGGATAGGTGTAACGGATGAGCGGGTAGTGGATACATTTCAAAGAGCCGTCGCGTGCACCGGCCAGCAGGAGGATGCGGATGGACATATAAGTATAACAATGACAACAACAAAAACAGTTCCTGTGTCAGCTCACCTGTGTCGGCGGTTCTCTCTGGTGGAGACACGGCAAGGAATAGACCAAAATCTTCCAATTCCGTAATGCACCCAACTTCTGCTAGATAGCAAATGCCAGCTTCCAAACCGGATAAGGGGGGGAGCCCAGTCGTCAGAAATCTTTGTGAAAAAGCTTTATTGAAAATTCGTTAAAACATATGATGATTATTCATTGAAGGGGGTACACTCAAGTTAGCATAAATTCAGTACCCTCCCTCGCCGACGCGTTTCGAGAGAGACTCTCTTACTCATGGCTATTGGGTAGTGTCTGGGCAGTAATGAAAGCAAGGTTTAAAAATCCCAGCGTGATTGGGTAATCAGAACCACATGAGATATGCTGTCTTGGGAAAAAAAAAAAAAAAAAAAAGGGGCCGCAACAAGACTGCCATAGCATACATAAAAACAAGTAGGTGATACAAGTGATAAAAAACAAATGAAACATAATAACAACAATCAAACGAAGAGGAAGTCCAGCTCAAGACCAGGTAGGTAGAAAATATGAAGATAGCCATTTATTCCAAATGCATTAAAACAGAGTCGACATGACCATGATGTAGTTGTAGTAAGAAAGCGCTAACGCGTTTCGGAAGATTATTCCTTAATCATAGCGTATATTGCATAACAAAGCTTTCCTTTAAATAGACCTATATCCGGTCACATGTGCTAGGAAAAATAACTTTAACCCTTGCACCTCTGGTATATTGTTGAATATATAAAATATACGAAATCAAATATATAAAACGTACAAAACCTACAATAACATCAATATTGATAAAAAACATCCTGTCTCTTGTTCATACCTGCCGGATAACGTGAGCCTAATTGGTAGATCCACCAGTCTCCCTATTTAATAATTTTTTGTGTGATCACCACCTCTAACGGGCTTAAAACACTCTCTCAATGCCGAAAAAGAAAATCCTGAAGTATTCCTATTATGATGTTCGATGAAATGCCTAGAAGCCATCGATATTCCCACAGACAGTGGTTTGCGTATATCAGACAGGTGCCTTCGGATCCTGATTTTTAACGCGTTGATGTACACCCCAACATATTGCAAGTTGCAATCAGTACAGGTAATTGATACACTGTGAATTTAGTGTTACAATTGATATACGATGTAATATTATGTGTTTATATTGTTTACAGATGAAGTAAAAGTATTGGTGATCTGCATAAGTTGCAAGCTATGCAACACGAGTGTCCACATTTGTAAGAGCCTCTATGTAATAACCAGGTCGGGTATTGGGTAATTCTGATAAGAATAAACTGGGTGACAATAGAGAACCAAGAGTTCTACCATTCTTAGAAAAAAATTTTAATCCTCCTTATCTAAAAGTGTTTTCATATTATCCTGAGAGAAAAGTACAGGTAGATTTTTCTTAATGATAGACACAATATCTTTAAATTGTGGACTATAGGGGTAGAGAATACAATCTTATTTGATAGACTAGTATCTCTCTTATTTGTTGTTAACAATTTGTCGCGAGATAAATTAGCTATGTTCCGTTTGGCTCTAGTTACACTCCAGTGTGGGTATCATCTTTCCAATAATCGATCACATGTTTGACGCTCATATTCCTAAAATTTATGTTCTACTGAACAGTGTCTTTTAATTCTGATTAATTCTCCCACCGGAAGATTTTTAATCACATGTGGTGGGGGACAAGATCCTGCCTGTAATATCGAATTCCTGCTTGGGTTTCCGATATGGGAGAATATCAACCCCCGCCCTGGTTTATTACCACTCAAAGTGACATCCAAAAAGTTGACTTCATACTCATGCCATTTCATAAGTAAATTGTAGGTTCATGGTATTTTGATTGATAAAAGTGCAAAAATTCATGGCTTCCGACTTCGTGCCCCCCCATACCAGGAGCAGTCATCTATATAAACGACCAAACCACCTGATGTGGGGGATGAAGGGACAGTCGGCAGAGAAGAGAAACTTCTCCTCCCATGCCGACATACATATATTGGCCAGAGCCGGGGAGAATTTTGCGCCCATAAATGAACCTCGGCACTGCAGATAGAATTCTCTGTCAACACTGAAGTAGTTATGTCTCAATAAAAAGTCTGTGGCCATAACCAAGAAACTTGTAACATTGTTGCATTACATAATTTGGAAAGTGAAAACTCATTTTCTGTTGCAGCACCTTGTCCTGACTTTCGTATTCTTCTAGGCATTTCATCGAACATCATAATAGGAATACTTCAGGATTTTCTTTTTCGGGCATTGAGAGAGTGTTTAAGCCTGTTAGAGGTGGTGATCACAACAAAAAATTATTAAATAGGGAGACATGGTGGATCTACCAATTAGGCTCACGTTATCCGGCAGGTATGAACAAGAGACAGGATGTTTTTTATCAATATTGATGTTATTGTAGGTTTTGTACGTTTTATATATTTGATTTTGTATATTTTATATATTCAACAATATACCAGAGGTGCAAGGGTTAAAGTTATTTTTCCTAGCACATGTGACCGGATATAGGTCTATTTAAAGGAAAGCTTTGTTATGCAATATACGCTATGATTAAGGAATAATCTTCCGAAACGCGTTAGCGCTTTCTTACTACAACTACATCATGGTCATGTCGACTCTGTTTTAATGCATTTGGAATAAAGGCTATCTTCATATTTTCTACCTACCTGGTCTTGAGCTGGACTTCCTCTTCGTTTGTTTGGATCACCTGAGACTTGTTTCCAGTCTATCCGTGCACGTCCAGGGGTGGAACACTGACGGTGAGCTGGCATCCTTTTCGTTCTATATATTATAATAACAACAATGTATCAATTTGCATGGTTTACCGTATCTATTACAGGTATGAGTGATCGTATTCCAATTATATATGTATATATTACCGGCTGAAATGAAAATATAAACAAGTAAGTGAACATATCACTGATTTTTTTTATGTCAGTATCTTGTAATGCAGATTGAGACAAAAGTATAATGTGCAGATAATGTAAAATTATTTGTTTGTCAATACCGCTGGAGGTGTAAATTCTATGCTTTTTTGGATTTTTAAAATTCAATATCTTTTCAAAAAGATTCACATAAACTGCCAAAAACATATAAGTATAGGTATAGGAGTATAGGTGTGTTGGGGAGCGAGTGCGCCCCCAGCCCGATACACGGACCGCGGCGCCACTCGCCCCCTGTGTCGGGGTACACATAGGACTGCGACTCGCAGGACATGTTTTTACTTTTACTTTTATTTTACTTTCACTTTTTTTTACTTTAACTATCTTAAACTATCTTTTATTTGTCCTCATAGGGGACTTGAGTCAGCAATCTAGTAGAACACTGCTACAATGCATAGCAGTACATTCCTGTATTGCAAAGTATTGTAGCTCAATCACCAAGCCCAGCTATGCCCTACGTTGTGGGGTGCCGATGATGTGGGGTGGACACACTGACTCTCATCACTGACAATTTAACATTCTACAGGGACACAGACCAACTGGTAACACCCAGCTGACAAATTCAGTAATACATTTCTATAAAGTATACTGTAACAGAGGAACAATACAACATAAAGTTAAAAGAGATGATGCTCCAGAATTTCTATTTCACAGAGAACACAAGTATTTTGTAAAACAGTCATATTAGAAATGCCCAAAGGCCCTCTTTAAGATTACATTTGAATACATGAAAAAAAAAAATATTAGTATGACTACATGAAAAAAGTATACACTAGTATATAAAGTCTTGACATGTTCATAATGTAGATATGTTTGCACTCTGTATTCTAGTTTACGGGGTTCATACAAGTAGTTATGCCATGTGAATTTACTCCAATATTATGAAGAAAAAAAACACAAAACACTTAACAATTCTTCTGGTTTCAAGAGTTATCAGTTTGTATAATCTGTTTTATATGTTACTACTTTAAAATAGTGTGATACAGCATAGAGTTTAAAATACTGTGATACAGCAATGTTCCAAGAGATGACCTAACTAAAAAACAATGTCTAAGAGAATATTTTCTCCTTCCTTGGTTACAGGTAATCCAACCCTGTGTCTATTCAATCTTTGTGTACGACAGGGTTGAATTACGAGTTGGTAAGTCAACACCTGTTGGACGTTAATACCTTATTGACCCTGAAACTGTCATATGTTAGAATTTGAGCTGAGCATTCATTATACTAGGGATACAGTCTGTTTCCACAACAACATAGAACTTGCAGAATCTTTGAATGATACAGTCAGAACTTTTCCTATTGCCCTTATTAACCTGGAAAACCACAAATCTAAACATTGCAAATATCTACTCACATGACATAGAATAAGACATCCAATGTGCTTGGTCTTAACACAGTTTCCAAAAATAGATGAACATGGCCATTGCTTATGTGAGTAATTAGTACAATGAATAATATGTAGGGAACTATACTGGCACTAAGTTATTTAATATATTAACAATAAAGATACTCTTTATTTTGTTTAGTCAGAGTTTTTTTTTGTCTTCCACCTAAGTTTTTTTTTTTTTTTTTTGACCCCTTGCATTTCAGGATATTAGCCCTCATTCATTATCGCTGTTTAAAAGTTAGACAGCATAAACTCATATAAGCCTTTATTGTGCAAAACCTAATGTTTTATAAAAAAAGTTTTCTTTATCGTTTAATAAAGGATGTTCTTATTAGAGTATGTTCACATGGCATATTGCAGCGCATACTAAAGGTATTTGATAATAGCATAAGTATTTGATAATAGTCTTCATATACCCTTCCCTACCTGTTAAGAACTAATCATTATGGTGAGAAAATCCCTTAATCTTTCACAGTAGAGCAATATAGTGCAATACAATTATTGTATATGTAGAGTGTCTCACAAAAGTGAGTACACCCCTCACATTTTGTAACTATTGTATTATATCTTGTCATGGGGCAACACTAAAGATATGACAGTTTGAAGCAATATAAAGTAGTCAGTGTAAATTTGGTGTGCCCTCAAAATAACTCAACACACAGCCATCAATTTCTAAACCGTTGGCAACAAAAGTGAGTACACAGTTAAATGAAAATGGACTAATTGTGCCCAATTAATCATTTCCCTCAAGCTCTCAAGTGTATATGGGGAGCAAGTGTGTTAAATTTGATGTAATCACTCTCACTCTCTCTCATACTGGTCACTAGAAGTTCAACATGGCACCTCATGGCAAAGAACTGTCTTTGGATCTAAAAAAAAGAATTGCTGCCCTACATAAAGATGGCCTAGGCTATAAGAAGATTGCCAACACCCTGCAACTGAGCTATAGCATAGTGGTCAAGAGCATACAACTTTTCAAGACAGGCTCCACTCAGAACAAGCCTTGCCATGGTTGACCAAAATGATGAGTGCACATGCTCAGTGTCAAATTCAGAGAATGTCTTTTCAAAAAAGATGTATGAGTGCTACCAGCATTTCTGCAGAGTTTAAAGGATTCGGGAGTCAGTTTATCAGTGCTCAGACCACACGCCACATACTGCATCGCTGTTGTCCCAGAAGGAAGCCTCTTCTAAAGAGGATGCACAGGAAAGCCCGAAAAAAGTTTGCTGAAGACCAGCAGACTAAGGACCTATATTACTGGAACCATGTTCTATGGTCTGATAAGAACAAGATAACTTATTTGGTTTAAATGGTGTCAAGTATGTATGGTAGCAACCAGGTGAGGAATACAAAGACAAGTGTGTCTTGTCTACAGTCAAACAATGTTGGGGGAGTGTCATGGTTTGGAGCAGCATGAGTGCTGCATGCTGTGGGAAGCAACAGTTCATTGAGGGAACCATGTACTGTGACATACTCAAGCAGATCATGATTCTGTCCCTTTGGTAATTGGACCACAGTGTAATATTCCAACATGATAAGGACCCCAAACATGCCTCCAAGACGACCACTGCCTTGCTAAAGAAAACACAGGTAAAGGTGTTGGATTAACCAATTATATTATAACGCTAGCAAGCTTGATCCAAAATCTTCATATTGCAAAGACATTTATTAAATATATCCATTTAATTCCAGGACAAACATTTAAAAAATTCAAACTGTGGTAGAAAAAAGAGCAATGGTATACTTAAGTTCAGCGGTCCGGTATTAAACTTCCATCGGACGGCTATTCACTCCCTCGGAGTAGCAGAGGAGATGTTAGACATAGGACGAGCTGCACACTCGAACAGCAACGTTTCGAAGGGCTACGCCTTCTTTCTCAAGCTTGAAAGAGCCACCTTGCAGTTAAATTTGAATCCAGCAATTGTGTAGTTACCACAGGTGAATTGATAGGTGCCAAAAAATACCTTTTATTATCCGAATACATTACAGATACGTGTTTTTTCACTTTGGCGCACTACAGCTTTGTTCATTGAGGCACCTTGCACTTAAATGTGAATACAGCAATTTTGTAGTCACCACAGGTGAATTGAAAGGTGCCAAAAATACCTTTTAATATCCGTATACATTTCAGACAGGTGTTTTTTTCACTTTTGGTCAGTCAAGCTTTGTTGATAGATCTACTTTGCAGATAAATTTGAATCCAGCAATTTTGTTTTGATTTGAGGGATTTGAGAATAGCTGTGATTTGCCATCTTTTAATAAGAGGTTTCCCAAAAAATCTCAAATTTTTTATTTTTATATTTTCTGAACAGGGCAAAAATTTAGGTAGTAGCGAGCAAAGAGGGGGGTTTGGGCATGGAGGTGAGGTACGAGAGAAATGCCCTTCCAGTGCTGGGCGACAACACGATGCCCGGATCACAGTTTCAGGACCCCGGCCCGTCATCGCTGGGTCAGGGCCCGTGAAATTAGAATAAAAGCGTGCCAATCTGTCCTTTTGTTAATTCAACTTGCTCCCGCAGTCTTACCCCCTCGTCTCCCAGCAACGGCCCAAATGTTCCCTCACATCATCAGGGATCCGTCCCAAAATGAAGAGCCCCAAATTCAAAACCGTGTACCCACCCCCTGGGAAATCCATTTTCTCAAGACCTCTAAGATGAAAAAATACGGTTGGTGTCAGAAGGCAAGATAGAAGATCAATAGTCCAAAGAGCATGATAATCACTGCTCTGACGCACAGAAACTGATTCCATCAGAGGAGGAGAAGGAAGCCGGTCAATCGCCAAAAATCCTGGCGGTCGGCAACGCCTTGCAGTCCCTCTTGCTTGTAGCCCACAGCTCCTGGATGCAGAATGTCAGGACGACCAAGTCACCTGTGTTGATGATGATAATGATGACATTGCGGATCCAACGTGGTCTTTTCAGCAGAATTTGCTTGCGAGCGCTTCATCACTGGACGAGGAGGAAGACGATGGGGTAGTGTCAGTACGGGTCTCGCCTCAAAAAGGGAGGAGGGCGGTCGCAGAAGTCCGCTGATATGATTCCGCCAGCCACGGTCAGCGCAAACCCCGCTCCTCGCTTATCGCCGTCAAAAAGGTCCAGGACCTCTCAAGCCTGAGCCTTCTTTGAGCAAGCCTCTGATTCACCCAGCGATGTCATATGCCGCCTATGCCGTAAACGCATAAGTAGAGGCAAGAACTTAGGTGTTAACCACCACCAACATGTCTAGTCACATGCAGCGAATGCATGAGTTGAAATGGAGGCAACAACTTGGCCAAAAAGGAGAGACCGACGCCGGGCCTCCAACCACTGTCACACGCTCTGTCTCCGCCTCCTCCTCCACCACCACCAAGCGTTCCTCAGCTGCCCATGTCTCTCAGAGTCATGATCAGGGATCAGCCTCCGCTTCTGCCTCGAGTACCACCAGCACCACCAGAGACCCATCCTACCCCTTCTCCTCCCGCCAGTTTTATGACCTGCACGCCGTACAGCGGCCAGTCAAGCAGCCAGCCTTCTGTCTTCCAGGGTTGGGAGCAGAAGAAACACTTCAACCCAAACCATCCCAAACCCAAAAGCCTGAATGTCGGCATTGCCAGGTTTTTTGGCCTTGGAAAATGTTGCCTTTCCGTCTGGTGGACCACAGAGGGTTCCGCCACGTCATGGCCCTTGCCTGCCCCCAATACCTAGATGCCGAGCAGGCATTTCTTGCCAGAAAAGCCGTCTCTGCCCTGGCCAGCCCGTGTCATCTAAAATTTCAAGCGTGTTGTCTGCATCTGTGGCCGGGAAAAGTCCATCTGACCACGACACATGGACTGGTAAGCACGGCCAAGGCCGCTATTTTCTTGTGACAGCTCACTGGGTGAGCTGGGTGGTTTGTCTCTGGGGTGACGGGGGGCTCTCAGGCTCGGCGCACGCTCTTAAAAAACCGCAGGGATGGTGCAGGGTTCTTTCCCCCAAGGTCCCCCTGGTGGCATCACGTGCCCAGAGAAAAGGCCGTGTGAAATTAATCTGTCTTGGAGACCGTCCACACACAGGCCCAGGAGCTGTGGAGGGCCCTCTCCGCAACGAGACCGAGCGCTGGCTGGGTGACAAGAACCTTGTGCCAGCAAGGTGGTGTGCGATAACGGGCGAAATCTGCTGGCCGCCCTTAAGATCGGTAGGCTGGAGAACATCCCTTGCCTGGCACAGTCATGAACCTTGTCATCCAGAAATTTCTAAAGAGCTACCCGGGTCTGGGACTGCCTGCTGAGGAAGGCTCGAAATCTAAGTTCGCACTTCCGCCCTTCGCACCCTGCTTCGTCCCGCTGGCTGCGTTGCAGCGTAGCTTGGTCTCCCTGTCAACCCTCTCATTGTTGACGGGTAACACGCTGGAATTCCACCCCCACATGCTCCAGCGATTGTGGCAGCAGCGCAATGCCCTTACGCAGTACGAAGTGACACATGCCTGAAAAGCAGCGGTGCGGACCTCGGGGTTTGAGCCACCGATAGGGAGGCAGGTGAAAGAGCTCTGCACCATCCTTGCCAGTTTTGAAGAAGCCACCAAAATGGTCAGTGCGGACAATGCCCTTGTCAGCATAGCATTGTGGTGATCTTAGTTCTGGAACGATCGTTGGACACTCTGAAACAACAGGCCCGATAGCGACGGGGGGAGGAGACGGACACAGATGCGGACACGAGCCTTTCTCCTCCGTCAAATCCACAAGGCCCGACAGTTTCACAATTTTATGGTCTTCATTGGGCAGTGGTTGGGGGTCCGGGGGCTAGGCAAGGTGGCGCATCACTCTCAGTTGCAGTGCCCCTCGACCCCAGGGTTTGGGGGAAATAAAGGTCCATCTCTCACATGATGTTTTGGATGTCCTTTTCCCTCCAACAGACCTCGCATTAAGGCCCAAAAAAAAACAACAGGTTACTGGGTTGCCACCCCCCGGGACCCCCGGGTTTAAAAATCAAAACCAGCACTTTCCTTCCCCCCCCAAAAATAGAAGAAAAAAGAAAAATGGGACCTTCGTTTGATCAATGGAGAATCTTTTGGTCTCTTCAAGTTCCCCAAAAATGTCACGGTGGAAAAAACACAGCGACGTGACAGCATAGAGTCCCCAAAGTACCTAGGGGGCAGCAGCAGCAAGCGGCAGAAGCCTAATGGGTGCCGGCAACTTTTTTTACCCCCTCACCAACGCATCAATGCAGGGGCACACATCCAACACACAAGACCCTTAAGATCATGGGGCCGACTATCGGGGTCCCCAACCCCAAGTTTTTGGTGTTTTTTCGGCCCAAAATAGACCTGGGTTCCAAAATGGCGAAGGGCCCGAGCTCGCCGCCCCCACAGAGGTATTGTCCTGCCCAGCACCAGCGCATTCGAGCGGACCTTCAGCACAGCTGGGGGATCTTCAGAAAAACGCATCCGGCTTTCCACAGATAACGTGGATCTTTTGGGGACTTTCACAAGATGAATCAGGCATGGATCCTGATGGTGCCCCAATTCCCGGGGTCACCGATTATTTTCCCGGTCTACTTCACATTCCTCTTCAAACGAAATGGTCCTCTTAAAAATTTTTTTTTAAAAATATCATTCTTACCCAATTTTTATTCCTTTTCCCCCAACATTCATTTGGGGTTTTGCTGTGGGGGAAGACGTAAAAGACAGCAAGGTTTCATACAACCCGAAACCTTTTTTTCTCCCTTTTCTTTAGAAGTTTTCGCATTGTCAATGGTTTTGAGGTCATGTTGCTTGAAATACAGCAAAAATCATGGTTTTGGGGAAAAGAAATGTGGTTTTTAGTGGGATTTCTCCCCCACAATTTTTTTAGTGGCTGGGAAGTCATATTTATAATTTTTTTGGGGGCAAGTTGCTGTGAGATACAGCAATAATCAGGACTTTTGGAAAAAGAAATGTGGCTTTTTAATGGATTTTCCCCACAAATTTTTTTTCAGTGGCGGAACATTTTTAAATTTTTTTGGGTCATGCGCTTTGAAAGCAGCAATACAAGGGCCCATTTTAAAAAAATGTTTTTTTCTTACAGACATTGTTCTTTACAATTGTCCCAAAGTGGCTCAAAAGGGTCCAAAGCTTGGAATTTTTTGGGGCATTTTGCTGTGACATGCAGCTATACTACAGGCCTATTATAAAAAAAAAAATGTTTCTAAAGACATTTGTTCTTTACAATTTTCAAATGGCTCAAGGGGATGTGCGTCAGAAAAAGGGAAAAGGAGACACTGTTAAGGACAAAATTGCAAAATGCTTGTTTTTGAAAGTCTTTAACATAGCACAATCCCGTATTGAACAAACCCCTTAATAAATTAAAAAAGAGAAAAAAAGACATGGTGGGATTTCCACCCATTTTAAAAAAGTGTTTCTAGAAATTAACACTAAAAAACTTGCATGTACAAAATAGCTGGTAAAAAAAATTGCCTGAATTTACAAGGGAGGTACAGGAAAACTTTTACCAGATGTGGTTATTCAGGGAGGGATGGAGTATGGAGCACGGACAGAGAACAAAGACAGAGACAATTTTTCCCCACACTTGAGTAAAATGGAAAAAGAATCCCAAAAAAAGGGCACCGGGTTGGAACAGGAGCGTTAAAAAACACATTTCCAAGTGAAGCTCAAATTTGGTCCCCCCATAGGAGGGGCAACCTACCAGGACAAGGACAGTAAATGCCCGTGAAACAAAATGGTTGGTTTTAAAGACCCTTTTTCCGGGACTTTTTTAAACTGGGGGCATGCAGGTTGGGGCTCATGCGCGTTCCAGGACAGGATATTCAATGTCCATTCAAGTAAAGTGAGGTTCCAAATATACTGCCCTTTTGGCACTTTTTAATTGTGGGTCATGGGTTTAAAGGGTCATGCTGTGGTGCAAACAGGGGTAGTGAGGGTCTGTGATTTTTTTTTTCCCGGGCTTTTAACCTAAATTTGGGTTTCCTAAGATGTACATGTATCCATTTGATGTTTTGGATGTTTTTTCCAGTTCTCCGCCTTGTTTTTGGGGGTAACAATGAGGTGTTTTTTGCCTCCCATAGATTTAATGGTCATCGGTTATAATCTATTGACCCCTCGAATAACTTGTCGATGATGGTCCCACCATGACCCAGGCCCCAAGAAAACGCTCAAACAATTATCAAAAATGTATTCGCAATTTTTTTGTTCTAGTTCGACCATTGACTGACATGACTAAAATGGGGAGGGGGTGAATATCAATAACTGGCAACCTGAGGCCTTAGAGGCTTTTGAAAAACTTAAGTTGTGTTTTGTATCAGCTCCCATTTTGATTCAAGTGGACCAAACCAAACCCTTCGTAGGTACGGAGCAGGGGCTGTTCTTTCCCAAGTATCTGCTACAAATGACTAACCTTCATCCTTTTGCCTTCTTTTCACGTAAATTTTCCTCTGCTGAGAGGAATTATGACATTGGGAACCAAGAGCAGTTGACTGTTAAGTGGGCCTTTGAGGAACGCCGCCACTTCTGCAAAGATGCCCAACAGCACAGTCGTTACTTATCATAAGAACCTCACCTTTTTTTACAATTCTAAAAGATTGAACCCACAACAGGCATGTTGGACATTATTCATTTCTCTTGCTTTAACTTTTTTGTTAAATACAGACCAGGAACTAAGAATGTTAAAGCTGACACACTATTTTGAAGCTTTTGTGCCAGTCACTTACCTCAGGAGAATCCTGTACTCAATTTTCCTAAAGAGACTATTATTTCAACTATTTCCCCTGACTTGGCCACTGAAGTTAAGACCTACCAGGATATGATACTGGCTAATTGCCCAGTTTTGAAGGTTTTTGTCTCCTCTCAGTTTCAACTATGATTACACTACATTACGATTAGAGAATTACATGATTCTGTATTATCTGGAGATCCCGGAATGTCTGGCACAAAGAGATTTATTTCTCACAACTACTGGTGGCCTTCGTTGTCTCAAGATGTAGAAGCCTATGTGGCAGCTTGTAAGGTCTGTGCCCGGGCAAGGGTTCCCAGAACTCATCCTCCTGGTGAACTTTGTCCTGAATATCCATGGACCCACATTTCCATGGATTTTATGACTGATCTTTCTTCCTCTGAGGGCAAATCTATTATTTGGGTGGTAGTAGATCGCTTCAATAAAATGTGCCATTTGGTTCCATTTAGGGTAGTTATTAGAGATGGGCAAATTGATTCTAACGAAGTGGAATTCATTTAGAATTTCAGGAAAACTTCGGTTCTGCACGAAATAGAAGTTTTGTAAAAATTCGCGGGAAAAAAGGGTTTTTTTGTTTTGCAAAAAATGGCCCCCAACCACATGGCGGCCCAAGGGGGAAGAGAACTCTTGGAGGAAGAAAGGAAGACCCATTTTTTTAAAAAAAAAAACATTTTAAAGACATCAACCCCTCAGAGACGGGGGGTTCCCTGTATGTCATAGCATATAAGAAAACGGAACCGCCATCCCACCTCCTAAAAACTTCTCTTTTTTGGGGGCCCAAACCCCAAGCGGCGCTGCAGCAGCAACAGAATTTTCCCCCAAAAAAGTAAAATTGTTAATTTCAAAACACGATAGGGAGGGGGGGGAGGGATTGTCACTGTTTTTTAATCAGAACGCCCCTTTTCCCGTTATCTTTTTTGTTTTCAGTTTGGGGGGGATTGAAAATTCAAGCCCAAAGGGGGGGTCAAAAATTCGGGCCCCCCAAAAACTTTTTAAAATTCAATCGGAAAATTTTAAAATTCAAGGGGAAATTTTAAGCGTTTTTGAGTTTTTTATTTTCAGAAAAAAACACAGTTTTTTTTAAAACCCCCACAAACGAAAAATTTTTTTCCTGTTGATTTCGGGAGCGCAATTTTTTTTCCCAAGGGAAAATTAATTTGTTTTTTGGTTTTTTTAAAATTTTCAGTAAAATCCATGGTTTTTTAAAGGGCCACAAACGAAAAATTTTTCCCTGCTGATTTCTGCATTGCAATTTATTTTAAAAGGGGGTAAAAAATGTGTTTGTGCTTTTAAAATTCAGTAAAATACATGGTGTTTTTAAACGCCGGGATACTAGAAAATTTTTTCCCTGTCATTTCTGGAGCGAAATTTTATATCCAAGTTTTAAATTAAGCGTGTTTGTGCTTTTTTTTTCCCAGAAAAAAAAAACGGTGTTAAAAAACCGCCACATATGAAAAATTTTTTCCCGGGTCATTTGTGTAGCGAAATTTTAAATACCCAAAGGGGTTTAAAAAAAGCGGTTTGTGTTTTTGTATTAAAGTAAAAACACAGGGGTTTTTTAAAACGCCCAAACAGAAAAAATTTTTTCCTGGTCATTTTTTTGGAGCGAAATTTTAATACCCAAAAGGGTTTCCCCCAACCCTTTTAGTGGGTTCTTTTGGAGTCAAATACAGGGTTTGTTTTTATCAAAATACAAATATCTTCATCAAACAGAGCAAAAAAGTTTTGAAACGAACATATTCAACAGAGGGGTTGACAGGGCTTTTTAAACATCCCGGGGGAAATTGGCACAAACATTCCGGAGCAGGAACAGGTCACAGCACAGAAAGGGGGACAATCGCAGGGGGAAATCACTCGGGGGAGACCAAACGCCGGAGCCCAAGAACCTCAGTGAAAAAAACCGAAACCCCAAAGGGGTTTTTTTTATTGTTGATTTTGGGTCATCAACTTCAACTGAAACCCCCTAGCCAAAAATTTTGGGTGGGTTTCTTCAAAACACCTCTTTTTGAAAGGGGGGGAACAGGACCCCCCGGCCCCACACCTGCCCCTCAACCCGCCTCGACCTGTCAGGGGGCCTCACCAGTAATTTAAAACGGTCGGGCTCAGCGCCACTGTACATTGAGAACGAACAATTTGGGGACAGACCAGGATTTTAAGGGCAAAAAATGGGGGGTTAAGACATCCCCCTGTTTCTTGCGGGAAATTGATGTGGAAGGGGCAGGGAGAATTTTCGGTAGCTGTCAGCCTTTTCCTACCAAGACCTGAGGAGTACAGCATGAAGATCAAAAACATTTTTTTAAAATGAATAAACTTTGGTTTTTTTAAAACCCAGTTTCTTTTAAACAAACCCCATTTTGGTTCAAATGAAAACGTAGGGAACTGAACTGAAGGAGACCAAAACAAACGGGGAATGTTTTTGCTTATTTTGCTTTTCTTTTCCATTGTTGATGGACTTCAGAAACAAAACGGGAATTTGGGAAAGAAAAAAAAAGGGGGGGAAAAAAGCCAAATGGCTGCAAAACTGGCTTAAATTTAAATTTCTTCAATAATAAAATTTGAATCTATGTCCAACTTACAAAACAAAAAACATAATTTCCACCCTTGGGGGCCCTCCCCTTTTTACGTTGGAACAAATTAAAACCACCCAATTCAAGGGGTTTAAAAAGAAAGCAAGTTGAAAAACTTTCATTTTTTAAATTAAACAGATAAACGGGTTTAAAAAAGGGAAACTTTGCTAAAACCTTGTATCTGGGTTTTTTCCCAAAGATTTAAAGCTGTGGAAATTTTTTAAAGCTGTGTCATTATCTTTGCCCAAAAAAAACACACTTAGTTTTTTGGTCCCCCCGGCCCCAAGGCCGTTGCAACAAACCGGGGTTTTTTTTTGACTTAGGTTTACTTTTGTGTTCACTATGTGAAGGGGTTTTTTTCCCCTGCAATTTTGTTTTGTTTTCCCGGGCCCACCCAAGGCCAAAATTTTTCCAGCACTCCAGGGGTTAAACCTGGTTTCCTTGATCCTTTGATTGACAGCTCAAACCTTTCCCTATCTGGTCTTCTGTTTCTTCCCCTATTGCCTTTGTCCTTGGTTCTCCGGGGAAAGGTTTTTAAAGGGGCTCTCTGCCCTCCTTCTTCCCGGGTTTAAACTGGTCCTTTTCTGTTTTGTTTACCTACCTATTCGGGGTCCCCTTCCCTTTTAATTTTTACTTTGCTTTTTCACGTTTTTTCCCTTCTGCCCCCGGGATTTTGTCCCCGCCGTTTCCCAAAAGTTACCCGATTTTGGCTTGTTTGGGAAGGGTCCCAAATTTTGTTTTTTTATTTTTTTTGTCTCCCTCTTGTGTTTTCACACATTAAGTATAGTGCCAGTCTTTCTGGTTGGGGGCCCCTTTACTAAAAGGAGTCGGTCCCCCAAAAAAAGGCAGGACGGGGGTTTTTTGGGACCAGTGGGGGGGCCCTTTCACACTTTTCTTTTTCTTTTCCTGTGGGCGCCCCTAAACGGGTCCCTTACAATTTTAACCAGCCCATACCCAAGCCAACCTCCTGCGATTCAATATGAGTTTCCCCCGGGCCCTTTTGGTCCCCTGATCGCTTGGACGAGTTGGGGAACTCACCCTTTAGGGCATGGCGGGGGTTTTTAATAAAGTTTTTCAGCCCTCCCGGGGTCCAAAACTAACCCGGGACCCGACTTTTTTGGGCCCCCTCGTGTCCCTACCTGCCCCCATTTTTTGTGGATCCTAATGTCCGCCCCGGTCTCATCCCACAAAAAACAAAACCCCCAGCTGGAAAAGGGAAAAAGAACCCCCAGGTCCAATCTTCTAAACATAGAGGGTCTGTTTAGGGTCCCTTTTGGGGCCCCCCATAAAGGGGGGGGGGGTACTGCATGATCATTCCAGAAAGAACCCCCGCTTTTGGGGTTCCCGGGGCCCCCGGCCCCGCCGTTTCGACGTAAGCCCCTGGTTTTTTTTACTTAGTGTTTTCATTTGTGTTCCCTAGGGGTGAACTGGGTTTTTTTTCCCTGCTATTTGATTGATTCCCGGCCCCACCCCTAGGCCAGGAATCCTTCCCCGCACTCCCCCCGGGGTTTTAAAAATGGTCCTTGGGTCCCGGTTATTGACAGCTCTACCTTCCTATCTGGTCTTCGTTTCTTCCCCCCAATTTCCTTTGCCCTTGGTTCTCCTGGAAGGTATTTTTAAGGGCCCCTTTTGTCCCTTTCCTTTCTGGTTTTTAAATGGGCCATTTTTTGTCTGGGTTTCTTACCTACTCTATTCTGTGGGCCCCCCTGGTAACCTTTCTTTGCTTGGATCCCGTTTTTTTTCTGCCTTCCCCACTTTGTTTCCGCCTTTCCCGATAGTTTTCCGACTTGGCTTTTCTTTTAATTTCCCATATTGTGTTTGTAAATTTTTTTTTTTCTGCGTTTTTTTTTTTCACACTAATTTTAGTTGTGCCAGCTTTTGGTTTGGGGCCGACCTATTAAGGAGGGGCGGGCACCCCAAAAGGCAGGGCAGGGTTTTGGGGGCCCGGGTCCCCGGGGCCCCACACGTCCCTTTTCTGTTCTGCGCCCCTACCCGGGGCCCTTAAAAAAGCTGCTTTTTTAATGGGAAAAAAGGGTCCTCACACAACTGCCTCCCAAAAACCATGAAATAAAAAATAATAATAATTTTAGTGAATATGAGAAAACGTTTCCTATCAGACCCCGTCTGTCCAAAAAAATCCCCCCCCTGTACCTTACCCTTTCCTCCGTCCCCTTTACCACAACCATTGCCGCCCTGTTCCCGACCTTTCCCCCAGTCCCCTTTACCCCCAATTTTTCCAAAGTTTGCCCCTTACCCATTTTGGAACCAAACCCACGCCTTGGCCTCCACTGCAAGCAAGCACGTCAGGGGTTGGCCCAAACCCGGTAGACCCCCCCCCCTCAATAAAAAAAAATCCAACCCGCTTTTTCGGGGGGGCCTTTTGGGGAAAACCCCGGACCTAAAGGGGTCCGCTCCCCCCGGGGTTTTGGGTATTTCCACCGCCCCTTTTGGTTTTCCCCTGGATCCACTACCCCCCAGTCCCCTGGCCCAAAAAAAGCAGTGGAATAAGGTTTTTCCCCCCCGTAGCCCGGCAACCCGGGCAAAAAAAGGTCTGCATTAAAAGCCTGACAAAAAGGGAAGGGGTCCCCCCATGAGCGCCCCCTGGCCACATTAAAAATAAAACAGGGTGTACTCCTTCCGGTTGGGTTTTCAATAAAAAACATTCATTTCCTTTCTCTGTTCATAAATTTGGTTTCCCAACCCAAAAGGGGGGCTTTTGGGAAATTCCCCCGTTTGGGAAAATTTTACCCTCTCAGATATGTTGGGGGAGGGCCGGGCTGCCCCTGCAGCTTAAGGAGGGTGTGGGTTGGCGGGGTAAAGAATACGAATGCAAGCAAAGTTTCCCGGGCCCTTTTTGAATGCAGATTGGGGGTAAGACTTTAACCCCAATTGAACATGAATGCCATGCAGGGAAAAGGCCACCTTCCTCCTACCCAGCGCGGCCCCCAAATTTTTTCCATTGCTTCACAATGGGGTCTAATTTTTATTTTCGCGGAAAAGGGCCCCAAATCGTTTTATCTTGATGAAAAAGGAGCAATTTACCTCCCATGGTGACTTTCCCCCCTTTTGTGAAACGCTGTCCACTTGGATCACAAAAATCCCTTTTAAAGGCCTTTTTCTGTTTATCCCAAATTTCCCCCCCCGTTCATAAAAATTTTCCCCCCTTTTTAAAAAATTAATTCCTTTCATCAAAATTTTTCCCCCCGTTTTATTTAGTTCCTTTTTTTCCCGTTTTACCCCACCATTCTGGCAAATTACCTGACCTCGAATCCCGCCCCCCTTTCCCTGACCTGTTTTGGGCCCGACCTTTAACTAAGGTTTTGTCTTTTAAAGATGTTTAGCTTTGCTTGCCCCCCGACTGGGCCCCTGCAAAATAGTCCGCCAGAGGAAGTGACCTGGGAGGGGTGCCGCCACAGGGAAAATCTATCCTGCCTTTTGGCGGGCCTGGGGAAAAAACCGGACCTACCCTTTGACCCCGCTCCCTGCCGTGACCGCAAACCCACCAACCGGGTTGCGGGGTCCAAAGGAGCCACAAACCCCTGCTTTAAAATGGCAAAAAGTGAAAGCCAAGTTTTTCCCCCAGTTCTTTGAAAGGTTGAGTCCCACCACTTAAAAGGGAGGGCTGCAGTACCCAAACTTTTTAAAGGGCACGTTCAGCTTTCAAACCTTAGGGAAAGGGTAAACGCACCCCTGCTTCTTTTTGGCAAACTTCCGGGGAACGACTGCTGGGACCATGAGTTTCCCGAGGACAGGATTTCTGGACTTTAATTATTAAAAAACCGGGGATTTGCTTTCGGGAGGTGGGAAAAACCTTTACCCTGAAATGGGAGTCCGGGGGGCCATTTGGGGGCGCTGGGTGTTTGGGGAAAAAAGGAACCACCCTTTTGAAAAAACTTTTTTGAAAACTGCATGATGTTTTATGTTGGGGCCCGGTGGGCCAAAATTAGGCCCTTGGGCCCCGGGTTTTTCCTTTTTTGCCCACAAAATCCACATATACGTAGTTAACTCGCCTCCCTGATTCTTGCAAAAACTGGCACACTGGCCCAGTAGGGGATTTTCCACCAAAGCCCCCGCACTGACTGACTGTTTCCTGCCGCTGACCCCGGGGAGCCCCGGTTTATGGGTTCTTTCTGGGGCCTGCAAAAATGGGTGGTTTTAAATTGTTTTTCCCATTTTCCCAACCTCGCCCCTGCTGCCACCCTGGGGACTTCCCCGGCCACACAACCCCCGGCCCAAAGGGGGTGCGCCACTGCCGACACGCAAGCGGCAAACCCCTTTTCCCCCAAAGATAAATTTTGAAGCCTGTGTACCCTTTTTTGGGCCCCGGGGCAGCTTTATAGCATCACAAGGCTTTTTAAAACACCCTTTTGTGAAAGAAAAACCCCAAAATTTTCCCTCCGGCCCAGACATAAAAATCTCTTTCTTTTCCAAAACCCAAAAATTGTTTTGTCGTCCAAATCCTTCTTCTTCTCCTTCTGTCTCCTAAAACTTAATGTAGAGAAAACGGAATGCTCCCAGGGATGGGACAGTGGATAGTCGAGGGTAGGCGACTGCATAGGGTGCCACTTCATCCCAGGGAGAAAAGGGCGCACAAGGAGGCACTTTATGCCTTGTTTAACTAGGGCACCAGAATACCTTGTCCCAGCCTTGCTTGCTTCACCCGGCTTTCAAGTGCGATCGGCTACATCGATTAGTGTTTCCTGCCACTGCCATCCTCCTCATCGGTGTCGCTGTACAAAGCCTGACCGCTCGCAACATAACCCCCCATTGCAACTCTTATCATTACTACTTGCCCGTTTCCGCAAGGAGCAGCGGATTTCCTCCCCACCTATTTGCTGCCCACTGTCCTCAAATAGTTGGTCCTCACTGTATAGTGGCGCAGAAGCCACAGCACATAGTAGTTCTCTGGATTTGGGAAGTAACGGGACAGGGGTTTGGGTTTTGAGGACGTTGAGGGCCCCTCACCTGCTCCCGGGCCATGCCAACTAAGGGTGTATCTGACAAACCCACCGACTCTTGGCTGGGGTTGTCAGATGTCATCTGGGAGAAAGTGTATGACCTAGTGTGTGGTCAACACATGGCCGCTAGATGACACCAGAAGCTTTGGCTTTGCAGGGTGACACCTGCTGTGACGTCCCCTTACTGTGCTACGACCTATGGCGGCTCCAGGAACCTACTATTATGTTCTTTGATGCTATTGTAGGATCTTAGCCCCTCAGCTTGTTTTTTTTCCACTGGCGCTGCCATTAATTTATCAGACGGGCATTCCCCTTCTTTTTGTTCAGTCGTGCCCCCATAAGTGCCCAGGGAATTTTAGAGTGAAGCGATTCTAATAGCGGCGGCAGTCATGTGCGTGTCATACTAAAACACAGCATTGTATGAAGACCAAGCCAAGCTCCCTCTGCATATTTAAGCATGGCACAATGTTCTACAGCACCCTAGAGGCTCTCTGCAGCCAGGAAATAGCTGTGTTTTAACGCAATTCGTCCTGGGACAAAATAAATTTTGTCGGAAAATTCGGCGAACTCGGCAAATCGAATTTTTGAGAAATTTGTCCATTTTTATTAGTTACCATCATCCAAAAAACTTGCAGAAATCTTTATTAAACATATTAAACTGCATGGGTTACCTGAGAATATTGTTTTTGACAGAGGGGTTCAGTTCATTTCCTGATTCTGGAGAGCCCTTTGTAAGGCTCTGGGTATCACCCTATCCTCCTTTGCTTTCCACCCTGAGACTAACGGTCAGACGGAGAGGGTGAGTCAAACAGTTATGCAAAAAACTCCATTGTTATGTCTCTGATCAGTAGGCAGATTGGGCAAAATATTTACCTTTGACATAATTCGCTATTAATATCAGGATAGTATCAGGATAGTATTAATATGAATCAGGAGAATAGGTATTCTGATATCTCACCGTTTTACTATAATTATTATTTTACTATATTTATGGTTTCACCTGAAACATGCATTGTCTAATGCTACTTCTGATCTCAGCAGCATGGATTTTATCATTAACGTTCTGTGCACCATCTGGGCAAAATTTCAAAAGAACTTGGTTAATGCCCAAATTATCCAAAATAAAAATAGTAATAGAAGCAGTCTTTGTTCTAGCGGGTTTGATGTCGGCGGTTAGGTATGGTTTTCCTCTGGTAAACTTGCTCCGCGATTTGTGGGTCCTTATGTAATTCAAGGGGTGGTCAATCCAGTGGCCTGCCATTTAAAGTTACCCTTTTTTATCTGCGTACATAACGTTTTTCATCGATCACTCCTGAAAAGGTACATCCTGTCTCTGACTTCGCCAAATATAACCCCTCCTCCAATTAGAATAGAGGTGGAGTTAGAGTATGAAGTAGCCTGAATCTTAGACTCTTGCAAAGTTCAAAGGTCTCTGCAGTATTTGGTCCACTGGCAGGGATAAGGTCCTGAGGAGAGATCATGGGTTTCGGCTGGATCCATCCATGCTAAGGTCTTTATCATGGAATTCCATGAATTCTCTACTAGACAAACCCAGACCAGGGAAGGGTTCAGTGGCCCCTTTTAAAAATGGAGGTACTGTCAGGACTCGCTTACCTGGTCAGCTTCAAGCACACATGGAGCAACACTCTGCAGTTTTGGATTCTCCAGGTTTGCAACCGCACCCAGAGAGACCCTCTGTCAGAGATTCCTGAAGTGACAGGTATCTTGACACTCTGTCACACAGGCCAATAGGAAGGCCAGGAGGCAGCACCAGTCAGTGACAGGGACAGTGTCCAGTCACTCCATTTAAACCTCCTGAAATCTTACTGCTGTGCCTGTGTCATTTTCTGGCTCGTCCATTTATCACCAGTGTTACTTACTTCCGTTATTTTATATACCTGACCTTGGCTTGTTTTCCTGACCGCGGATTGTTATCTGATTTTGTATCTCGCTCCTGAAAGTGTTTCTAACCCCTGGAGTGTTTACAGGTTTCTCCTTTTGTCTTCTGTTTAGTGGCCTGATGTTTCCGTTCCATTGCTGACAATTACTGTTTGACTATTCTTTCCACTTGACAGCCTCTGCACTTTAGTAGCATAGAGACCGTTGCCCAGTTGGGTCTGCCACTAAGGGCAGCACGTCAAGTAGGCAGGAACAGTGGGCTCACTTTACCTCCCTTGACGTGAGACCTCTATATCGATTTAAAACTGGTGTGTCGGTGCTAAGTTTCAAACATGTTGCATAAAGTTTTTTAGAGTAAAAAGCAATCAAGCTTATTATACTGTATACAGGTACAATCAAATGTATCATGTAAACTACATGCATTTGGACCATTCCAATGATCCATAAATTTAAATGGTTGGGTGGAAAAGAGTTCTTCTTGGTACTATATCAGAATAAGTGTGTCATAAATTGATGTGGATATGGACGTAGCAGAGTGCAGCTTGACAGAAATATAACAGCTTTCTGTGTTTATCAGTTTTTAGATCACAATCAAAACCATTAAAAAGCTTTGAAAAAGTTGAAATACCAGTCTTTTCCAAAATTTCAAGATGCATTATCTGTCAAGTTAAGCTTTGTTACATTTGCTAAATATATTATATGTATTATAATGTATGTATTTATGTATATTATTACAGAGAACATGAAGCAGAGTGGGCTCATCAATTTCTTGTATGTAGCATCACTCGGAGCACAGAAATCACTGTAGTAAGCTTATATGGAAAAAAGTTTTTCAGCATTTCTAATAAAAATAATGTTTATTTTAGTCAAACAAGATACAAATAAGCACAAGTCTTAAGCATTTCAGGCCACAACAGGTCCTTAGTCCCTAAAGCCCTATGACTAATGGCCTTTTTTGGGAAATGAAATGAATAAGGCTTGTGCGCATTTGGAATTTTTGCCATATAAGTTTCCTACAGCGATCCCTGTGGTCCAAGCATTCCTCCAAACAAGAACTTTTTGTCATGTAGATTATTATGACCACCAGCAAATATCCAAAGTACTCTCCATCTGTAGCATTGACAGAAATTCAATAGGCTGGGAACGACTCAGTAAGGTCCTGGTAGGTCACCACAGGTAAGCAGAGCAATGCTGACTACAGTGCATCACACTGCTGCTGGAGGGTACATGGGGGAGGATCCATGGGGTCAACACAATGATCGAGGTGGTCCCACAGATGTTAAACTGTGTTCTAATCTGGGTAATAAGGGGGGACAGAGTAGTACTTGGATGTATTGATCATGCTCTTCTAGCCAACACTTCTAGTCATGTAATATGTTCCATTGTCTTGTTAGAAGATCCCATCCTTCCCAGAGAAGACAATCAGCATGTATGGGTGTATGTCATTTGCAAGGATGGATTCATACCCAACATAGATCATTGGCCCCAGAGAACGGGGGGGGAGAGGGGTGAAAACATTCCCCAGACCATAATTCTGCCACCTTCTGTTCTTCCACAAATAGTTGCAGGGTGTTTCTTCTTTAATGTTTTTCACCTAACATTCCATTTGATGAAGCAGAAAACATGACCCATTGGAGAAATGCAATCCTTCGACAATTTACATAGGTCAAAATCTGATATTGTTGTGGAAATGAAAGGGAACCTGTCACATAGATTATGCCCCCTTTGCTGAGGACAGCACAAGCTAGTGACAGACATAAAGTAGTAAATAGAATCCAGCAGTCGCAGCAGCTAAAAACTTATATATTCTTTATTGAAGTAGAAATGCGCAGAAGGTAAAAATACTGTAAAAATCACCAACGTGTTTCGGCATAATGCTTGCCCTTGTTCACAGCTTGGTTATACACTTGTTTTCTCCAGCTTAAATAAGTGGAAGAGTAACACGTCAAATTCAACGTCATATTGTCATATCCTTTAAGCCCTTAGAAGCTTACAATACGAAATTATCTTATACAATTAAAACTTAATACCAATACAAAAAACAAAAAAAATTAAACCATTATAAAATGCATCACTTTTTTATAATGGTTTATTTTGTTTCCATTTTTGTATTGGTATTAAGTTTTAATTGTATAAGATAATTTCGTAATGTAAGCTTCTAAGGGGTTAAAGGATATGACGTTGAATTTGACGTGTTCTTCTTCCCCCTATTAAAGCTGCCGAAAGCAAGTGTATAATCATTTGTATTTGCATTTGTCCTGTGACTGGGGACTCGTATCCGAGCAATACAAGCAAGCAAACTCTAAAGCAGACTTTGTCTGTGACGTCACGATGCCCGGCCGTGCCCTGTGGGCATGGCCCGGCATCGTGACTGACAGATGTCATAGAAACCAGTGCACAGCAACAAGCTGTGTAGTGATTCCTATAGAATGAGTGATCTTAAGATCTCTCATTCAAATCCCCTATGTGGAAAAGTAAAAAAAAAAATGTGAAAAAGTAAAAAATGTGAAAAATAAGTAAAACACAAACACGAAAAATAATATAAAAAACACGTACATCGCCCTTTTCCCCTTTACTGTACAAACGCCAATCACCCCAAAAAAGATCAAAAATAAATAAAGTACCCATATTTGGTATTGCCGCGTGCGTAACGACCTGCTTTATAAATCTGTCATGTTAATTTACCCGTATGGTGAAAGGCGTAAAAAAAAAAAAAATCACAGAATTAAGATTTTTGTTCATCCTGCAGCACAATAACCCCATTGCTACTACTTCACCCCACAAACATGTTTGCCCCTCACCTTCTGTCTCTTCCCACCTTCCTTGTAGACTGTAAGCCCTCATGGGCAAGGGCCTCTCTTCTTCTGTACCAGTTGTTAGTTATTCAATTGTCATCTTTGTATTTGTTTGACCTATGTTATGTATGCAACCCGAATGTACAGCACTCTGGAACCAAGGGTGCTCTAAAATAAATAAAAATAATAATAATAATAATAATAATAATAATAATAATAATAATAATAAAAATAATCTGAAAAAAAGAATTGTTGCTCGAAATATTGATGACCTAGGCTATAGGAAGATTGCCAACACCCTGAAACTGATTGCAGTTTAACGAGACAGATTCCACTCAGATCTCGCCATGGTCGACCAAAGAAGTTAAATCCACATGCTCAGCATCAAGTCCAGAGATTATCTTTTCAAAATAGAAATATAAGTGCTTTGAGCAATGCTGCAGAGTTTAACCCTTTATGCCCCAGGCCTGAAAAGTAGTTAATGACCAGAACATTTTTTTAGTTTTTGCCTCCTTGCGTTCAACAGTTGTAACTTTTTTATTTTTTCAATGACACAGTTGTATGAGCCCTCATTTTATTTGAGACAAATTGTACGTTATGGGGGAATAGTTTAAGTTCACTTATAAATAATTGCATATTTTTTTTTTTTGGGTTGGGGTTTACATTTTTTACACCATTCACATTTCACATTTAATAACTTTTTTGATTAATTCTACAGGTTATTATGGTCGCGTGGACACCTAATATGTGTAGGTTTTTTTTCTGTGTGTAATATATGCACAATTATTTTTTATTAAATATTTATTTGTATTTTATTATTTATTGTTTATTCATTTTTTTTACACTTTTTATGTTTTTTACTTTCTTTTTTTAATTCACATAACTGTGTTACATTTTTTTTTACACTTATTAATGTATTAGCATATTCATTTATGCTAATACATTATAATCTGTGTCAGTCTGACACAGGCAGTGATCAGGTCAGCTCACAGTCTGCCCTGGTCACTGGCTTATTATACAGACAGCCCTGGGGCTACTCTATGTCCCTTGGGCTGACTGTGCAGCTGTTTCCTGGGCTCTGTCGGGTCACCGTGCATTCCGATCACCGGACAGAGCAGGGGAAACCCTTTGATTGCGCTGCAGTGACGATCTGCCGCAATTAAAGGGTTAAAGTACCAGGGTGCGGAAGTTCTCCTGCTCCCCAATGCTCGCAGGTGATGTTCTGGGATCAGGGCTGAATAGGACAGCCCTGATCTCAGCGCAACTGCGGCGCCCGGAGCCACAAACTCCAATGTTTGCAGCGATGCCAAAAGACATCACTGTAGCCGAACGACCTGCACGAGCCGACGTCAAAAGTCGGTGGGCAGTCATTAAGGAGTTAAAGGCGTTGGGGTCAGACTGTCAGTGCTCAGACCATATGCCGCAAATTGCATCAAATTGGTCTGCATGGCTGTTGTTCCAAAGGGAAGCCTCTTCTAAAGATGATGCACAGGAAAGCCTGCAAACAGTTTGCAGAAGACAAACAGACTTAAGACATGGATTATTGAAACCATGTCCTGTGGTCTGATGTGAACAAGATAAACTTATTTGGTTCAGATGGTGTCAAGCGTGGCGGTAACCAGGGGAAGAATACAAAAAAGAGTGTGTCTTGCCTACAGTCAAGCATGATGGTGGGAGTGTCATGGTTTGGGGTTGCATGAATGTAGGGAGCTACTGTTCATTGAGGAAACCATAAATGATAACATGTACTTTGACATACTGAACCAGAGCATGATCCCCTCCCTTTACAAACTAGGCTACAGGGCAGATAAATATTCCAAACATACCTCCAAGATGACCACTGCCTTTCTAAAGAACATGAGGGTAAAGATACTGGACCAGCAGAACATGTATCCATAAATAAACCCTATTGAGCATTTGTGGGGCATCCTCAAACGAAAGGTAGAGGAGCGTAAGGTCTATAACTTCTACCAGCCCTGTGATGTGGTCATGGTGGAGTGAAAGAGGATTCCATTGGCAACCTGTGAAGCAGCTTTTAGACATTGATGACTGTGTGTTGAGTTATTTTGAGGGAACACCAAATTTACACTTTTATACACTGACTACATTGTATCAACATGTCATATCTTTAATGTGCTCCAATGAAAAGATATAATACACCGTTTAGAAATATGTGAGGGGTGCATTCATACATGTTCTCCCAATTTTATACACATAAACAATGCAATTAAATACAGATATTGTGGGACATGTATGAACCTGCTGCTGACTTGCCAGTTCTACCTCAGTTTTTAATAGTGTAAGATCCAACAGTATATATCAATTCTTATATGTGTTGTGGAGAAAAGACAAAACAAAATGCGCAGAAGCACACCCCTAGTGTAGCGAGGTGGGGTATTGTGACTAGACACAAGGCCTGGTCGGTCATCAATGGCCAATATGTGTCACCGTGGTTCAGGGCCACGGTGAAGTAAGCCAGGTAATATAGGTCTGTAACTTAGATTACAGACATTTTGTTTTATTTTAGCATACTGCTTACATGCAGTGGTATTCCGGGCCGGCTTTTTACTGGAGCAGTTTTAGAGGTGGAGGGATGACTGCTCCCACATATCCATCCCGGGTTTTCCCTGGCCTATAAAGCCAGGAAGTCAGGTGTGTCTGGGTGGTATGTGACTCCAACTCTGGAGTTGTAAAGAGAAGGTCTGCTTTATTGATCTGTCCAGAGAAGCTGGACAAAAGCATCCTATGCACTGCCTGAGACTGTTATTGTGAGCTTAACAAGTTTATGTTAGCCATTTTGGAACCTGATGCAAGGTTACCATTCGGTTTATTTGCACCCTGCTGAAGAAAGCCTTTTGTGTTACCTATGGACTTATTTAATAAAAATCCATCTAATTTGAACTTTGCTTTATCTGTGATCCCTGTGACAGAGCTGACCCCCCCCCCCCCAGTATACATAGAAATAAAATAGATGTGGTGTCCGCTCACCTGGCAGGCTTGTGGCAGTGCTAGTGGCACAACACACCATATGGCATGCAATGTATACATGTGCTCGGCTGGGTAATCCATCTGGGTGATCCAGTGGAATGGTGAAGATCCAAATTCTTTGGACCTATCTGTAGCCTATGTTGCCACTTGGATCCCAGGGTCAGGACTCAGCACAAAAAGTTCCCTTGGGCCGGGAATTATATAGAAGTAATCTGTATATCTGTAGAACCTCTCATATAAGAAGGTAGACCATACTCAGTGGTTGGTAGCTGACTTCCTATAGTAATATATATAAATATGTAAAATAAGTATCTGAAGCACTGATATGTTTGATACACTGTCAATTTTGCACGTTTTCCCACCTTCAAAGAATTCAAAGGCCTGTAATTTTTATCGTTAGTACACTTCGGCTGTGAGAGACAAAATCTAAAATTAAAATATTGAAAATCACATGTATGATTTTTAAGTAATTAATTTTCATTTTATTACATGAAATAAGTGTTTGATAAAATACAAAAACAGAGCTTAATATTTGGTATAGAAATCATTGTTTACAATTACAGAGGTCAGACGTTTGCTGTAGTTCTTGACGAAGTTTGAAAACACGGTCTCAAGGATTGTCAGTCACTCTTCAATACAGATCTTCACCAGAACTTTCAGGTTTCAAGGCTGTCACTGGGCTACATTGAGTTTCAGCTTCCTTTCAAAGATTTTTGATTGGGTTCTGGTCTGGAGACTGGCTAGGCCACTCCAGGACCTTTAAATACTTTTTACGGAGCCATTTCTTAGTTGCTCTGTGTCAGGGCTGGGCGGCGCTCGGCTTGCAGGGAGCAATGTTCTGCTGCAGCTGATCAGCGACCCCACCCTGATACACATTCTGCTTGCAGCTCTGTGAGTGACAGAGGTCCAGCCACTCCGGACAGGGGGCGTGTCGCACTAGCCAATGGGAGGACCAGGAGGCCGCTCCAGTCAGCTACAGGGGCGGTATCCGGGAATCCCATTTAAACTCCCTGCTAGCTGAGTTCTGCACCTGCAATATTTTCTGGCTGCCTTTTGTTCTCTAGTGCTATAGCTTTGTTTGCTCATCCGTGTACCTGACCTCGGCTTGTTTCCTTACCCTGTCTTGCTCTCCGTTTTTGTACCTCGCACCCGTTCGTGTTTTGACCTCGGCTTGTTTACGTTTATCCCTCTGGTTCTGATTTGTGGCTTGGCGTTCCTGATTTGTTTTTGACCCGGACTGTCTGACTATTCTACCTCCTGACGGCCCCAGCACTCTAGTAGTGCAGGGACTGTTGCCCAGTTGCCGTCTGCCGCTTAGGGCAGCACGTCAAGCAGGCAGGGCCAGTGGGCTGGGTTCAAGTCAGGGCTCACTGTACCTCTCTTGATGTGACACTCTGGCTGTGTGTCTCCAGTCATTGTCCTAATGTAAGAGCCAGCCATGACCCATGTTCAATGCTATAACTGAGGGAAGAAGGTTGTTAGGCCAAATTCTCACAATACATGGCCCCAGGGCCATTCCTAGTGGCGGGCCTCGGACTCTGCGCAACCATTGAAACGCGGCTGTGCAGAGTCACTCAGCAGCTGCACACTCTCTGTGCAGCTGCTGGTACAGGGTGGAGGCAGGCCAGATCGTTACCATCCTGCCTCCTCCCCTGTATATATTAGTGTTGCGGGGGGCGCACAGCTTTCGCCGCATCCCCTGAGATGCTGGGATCTCTTCGGCCGGCATCTCTGCCGCTGAGGAGATCCCTGGGAGCTGTTTGACGGCGTAAGCGGCGTGATCATGTCATGCCGCTTACACTGCTCAACAGCTCTTGGACCTGAACGCGGGGGCTGTGGGATCGTGGTGAGGTGAGTACTTTTTATTTATTTTATTATCATTAACTGCAAGGGGCATATTACCTGGTTATATGGGTACTACCTGGCTATAAGGGGTCACTACATGGCTGTTAGGGGGCACTACCTGGCTATTAGGGGGCATTGCCTGGCTATTAGGTGGCACTACCTATTAGGTGGAACTACCTGACTATTAGGGGGAACTACCTGGCTATTAGGGGGCACTACCTGGCTATTAGGGGCATTACCTGACTATAAGTGGCATCACCTGGCATTATGGCATTTTTATATTTTACCAAAAAAGTAACTTTCTCTGAAAATTATATTTTTTTTCTGGCACATTTTCTGATGTTGTCTCTATCGGGCTTGAAACTGTCAGTAAAAAACGCTTTAAATGTTACAGAAGAAGAAAAAAATACTGTTTGTGTGCAGCAGCCTTTACTACTCTCTTATTCACATTCATGCTTAGTTTCTAGGTGACTGAACTGTGCCTAATGCATCGCCGCATATTTTAATGGACCCAGCATTTATCTATAATTATAGGAAATAAAACAGTACATCCTGCTTTCAGAAACCAACATTTATCTGTTTTAACCATAGGTCAAAGAGAGTGCATAAAATGCTTCTGTTGGTAAGTAAAAAAAAGTGACAAATGAGTTTGTAGTGTTAAAGTTCAAAATGAAAAGAGGAAAACATCCATTGGTGCGATTTTCAAATTATGCTATCCCAATTTTTTCTTAATTCATAATGTGGAATTAATAGATTACTTTTATTTTGTCTGTGTTACCAACAAGCTCTGCTTCTGCTTGGTGCAACAAATGACTTAATTTTTTATTAGGTATTGAATGAACTTGAAAGAGTGCTATACAAATGAGTTGTATGTAATGTATTACATAGTTATGCTACCTTCATTTCAATGAGTTAGAAGTTTTTGTATTGCCTTGTCATGTAGTATCAAAGTAATAACCATGATCCACTTAGGGCTTGTTCACACGACGTTTTGGATCCGTTTTGGATGCGTTTTACGGATCCGTTTTTAACCTGCGAAAACTGGATGCAAACTGCATCCAAAAAGCGATCCAGAAAACGCAACAGCTGATCCTTTTTGGATGCGTATTAGATGCGTTTTGCATGCATTTACGGATCCCTTTTTTTGATCCGTTTTTTCAATGTTTTATTTAAATCAACCTATACAACTGCAATTAAATATAATATAACCTATCAATGACCAAGAAAAAAACCTTTTTTACCTAGTGTCATCAACTGTACATAACACCTATGTTTTTAGAACCCGACCCCCCCCCCCCCCCATTTTTTTTTTTTTTTTTAAATCAACCAATATTTTTTCAAACTCAAAAGACCCAAACGTCCATGTGCATCCGGATGGTATGCTGGGGGCTGTGGACTGACTTTAAATCCTCTTCTCCTTTACCCATGTAGAATGAAGGCATTTTCCAATAGCACATTGCATAAAGAAAAATTAGCCCTCCCATTAAAATGATACAAAATATAACCCAAACATAATATTCAAATTTTATATTTAATTTAAATCCAATGCGTTTTACGGATGCGTTTTGGCATCGAAAGGGGAAATCCAAACGCACCCAAATGTATGCTGCGCTTTTGGGATCCGCTTTCGGGATGCCAAAAGCGCACTCCATTATTTCCTAGGGGGATTTCTCTTGCGTAAAACGCAGAGAAGAATTGACATGTCAATTCTTTAAAAGGGAAATCCGTAAAAACGGATCGCGAAAAGCGTCATCGGCGATCACTCGTGTGAACAGCGATGCGCTTTTGCCATTGAAAGCAATGTTAATCACACTGACAATTGTTCGATCCGTTTTGTGGATCCGTAAAACGGATCCGTAAAACGGATCACAAAAACGTCGTGTGAACAAGCCCTTAGGACCAATAAAAGTAAATGTTACTATTATGGTAAATAAAGATTCCTCCTTTTAATAAAACACAGAACAACCATTTCTAGTCTTGCAGTTCCTCCCAGCTGGTCAGTTTAATCTTTAATTCATCACTGTAACTTTTATGCTGATGTTTCTTTTAATCCTGAGCAGTTTATGTTGTAATAAATCTATTTGTAAATTACAAAACAGACCTCTTCATTAATCAAGCACTGGTAAGGTATCATGTCTGGATGCAAGCATCCTATAATTCTTTACATTTTTGTTCCACCCTTGCTATTATTCTTAAAGCGGGTTTTAATTCTGTCACACACTCGTCACTTCCTGCACTTTGGCACCCCACAGCGCACTTATCTGTATATGATGTATGGTTGGGAGGCAGGTTCATCCACATTTTATGTATACTACCCCATATTTATGTAACATGGCTGGTTTCCATTGTAAACCAACACTTGTCCCCCTTTGTTTCACCCATACACCCTAATAGATTGTAAGCTCTGCGAGCAGGACCCTCACACCTCGTGTCTCATTTGTCAGTAGCTTTTTTATAATGTAATGTCTGGTTTGTCTGTGCTTATTCCCTCTATATTGTAAAGTGCTGCGGAATATGTTGGTGCTATATAAATAAAGATTATTATTATTATTATTATTATTATTATTATTATTATTATTATTAACTAATTTGTTTTCCTATCTATAGGATAGGTTATCAATATTTCGTTACTGGTGGTTCCACTACTTGGACCTCCACTGATCACTTAAATATTGGGGTCTTGTGTTCCCTCTTCCTCGTCACCATCACAGTTGTGAATAGTAGACTTTATGGAGTGACAGTTGAATTACCACTCTATATTAACTCCTACTCACTGTTGGAGAAAGACCTAATTTCAGTAATTGTGGAGTTATTAAGAGTAGTGGCCTCAGTAATAAAACATATGTCATTTATCCTGCAGATCAAGGATTAAAAACGTTAATTTGAACATGAGCCTGTGGGTTTGCTTTTTAAAAACATTGGGCTTGTTGTTCATAGCAGCCACTGAGAGTCCACTTTTTCATCATCCATGCTGGAAACATGAAAGCTGGACTATTCTTGGTTAAAATGGGCAACAATGCCAAAATTATTGCTACACAGTTTTGTTGAATGAAGTTCATTGATCTTGAATTTTTTCCCCATGTGATGTAATTCTACATTTAGATAACCATTTAGGTAAGGTAAGGTATAAACACGAAGTATTTAAAGGGGTTTTCTCGTTACAAAGATCAATCTCAAATGATGGGAACAGTAAAAAAAGGAAATTTGCAATTTGTTTGCATTACCTAAGTCACTTGGTATAGCAGATAGGAGCTTTTCTGTGCATCTACATCTATTTCTGCTGCAGCTGGACAGGACACGCCCCCTTTTTCTGTGATTGGCTGACTGATATGTCATTCAGCCTGTTTAAACACGCCCCCGGACAGGAAATGACCCCTGTGCTGTGATTGGCTGCCTGCACTCTGTGCTTACTCCCCTCTGAGCTGTGTAAATCAAAAGTGAAACTAACTGCCTGAGAAGGGTGCTAGCTCTATACTCATCTCCTGCCTGATAACAGAGGGAGAAGATAGGGGGGAGGGCAGTGTGCATTCTTCACATGTGTTTCATCAGTTCAGGCTGTGTATATAACTGATTAAACCATTACAGGTGATCTGCTTACAGCAATACAGGGGCTCTGGTTACAAGGAGCTTGTGCAGCTAGAAGCTTAAGATCTCTGCAGCCATGAGAACACTGCAGGAGGGCTGCTGAGCTGACATCCTGTCCCTTACCCTGCTTCACACAGAATGATGATTTCACAACTCTTCAGTGAGGGGAGACTCGCCTCCTGGGAGGAGATACATGCCTACTGAGAGAAGAGACTTGCCCATGTATTTGAAGTTGAAACAGATAGAGACAGCTCATGTGTGCGAAAGCTTCAAACAATAAAACCCCTTTAAGAGAACAAGCTGCAAAAAGATCGTCAAAAGGATATCACCTGCTACAATCCTCTGATATAAACACAAAATATATAAAAAATATATTAAAAACAATCGTGTTTTGTTCAATATACAAAAATGCTAATCCAATCCACAACAGTTAAATCAATAAACATTTGATCCATAAATATATATTTTATATAGATCGTACCTGGTACCATGCTTCAATGCTTCCCAGAAAGAGTTGTGTTAGGTGTTCACTCAAAACAGAGTTTCTACCCTATCTAGTTTCTTTAAAGGCAGAAAAAAAGTCTCTACACTGTAAGTGCTATGAAAGCTAGTGTTAAGAATAGTGTTAAGAATATAAGCATCGCAAGCCGATCTCAGTAAATAAAACTAAAGCACTCACTAAATAATTGGGGTCTTCAGGAACAATGTGTGGCTGGCAGCCTGCAGGATTCACACTAACAAGCTAGCAGAGTAAAGTGACGTCACTGAGGCTGTGGCTTACAGAAGCTGAACAGGCACAAAAAAACTGATGCGTTTCAGAGTCTATCGGTCTCCTTCATCAGGGTTTTGTGCCTTGCTTAATCTGAGCCTTATTTGCTCCACCCCTCCATTTTGTACATAGGATGACTCCTAAAAAAAAAAAAAACTGTTAAAAGTATATTCCCAAACTTTTAATTTAACACTCACTATCTATCCCTTAACAATACACATAAAAGGCTACTAACACATATAATTCCTATTCAGAAGTGGTTCAACACACATAAATAGAACATATTATCCATATTTAAAACCATTACTTTAAAATGCAAATAATTCAATGTCTGTATTCAGACTAGTCTGTATCTGTGAGTTTAGTTAAAAAAATCTACCTTGTTTTCGCTTTGGATATCTTGTTCATTAAATAACCTTTTTCGTCTAATTTTACAATTTCACTGCCAAAAAAGACAATATTTGCTGGTGAACTTTGGTGTAAAATTCTAAAATGCTTTGAAAATGGATGTCCTAAATAGCCTCTTCTTTTATTGTACATATGCTCCCTCATACGTGTGGCCACTGGTCATTTTGTTCTGCCCACATACATTTTTCTGCAAGGGCACTTTATTGCATATATTGCCCCTTTTGATTGACAGGTTACAAACATTTCCATTCCATTGGAAATTCCATTCATATGTTTTTATGTTGTTTATTCTTTCATTTCCAATCTTATTAAATGGAGGGGCTAGTATATTTCCCAAATTACGGGCTTTTTTAAAAACAATCTTAGGGATATCTGATATATACTCTCCCACCGTTTTATCCTGTTTTAAAAAAATTCCAGTTCTTCTGTACAATTTAAAAAAAAAAAAAATTACTTTGATCATGGTATTGAACCACAATTGGAAGGCTCAGACAATTCTATTTTTGTTACAAGTATATTTTGGGGGAGTATTTTAATGTCACTTTTTTTTTTTTACAATCTCAGTAAAATAGCCTCTAGCAGCAAATTGCTTAGAAAGTCTAGTGGCCTCTTCTTCATAGACCTGGACATTAGTACAATTTATGCATATAGGCAAGAATTGATTCTTATGGATGTTTGCTAACCACCTGGAAAGATGACAACTGGAGGATAGGATAAAACTATTAGTATCAGTTTTTTTTGTGGTAACTTTTTGTTTGTAACACTTCTTGCTCTCCAAATATAATTATGTCCAATAAATTTACAAAGGTTTTACTTACCTCTGAATGAAATGTTAAAAATATTTATTGCTTTTTATTTCTCCCAAAAAGAGAGCTAATGATTCTAGGGATCCTTTCCAAAGAAACAGAACATCGTCTACAAATCTTTTCCATAAAGCAATATCTCTTCTTAGTTGACCATCTGGAAATATTACCTTCTCTTCCCAGCCACCTACAGTTGAAATCAGAAGTTTACATACACTATATAAAAATACACATATGCATTTTTTCTCACTATCTACATGAAATCGAAAAAATAGACCTTACCCATTTTAGGTCAATAAAAATAACAAATTATCTATATTTGCCAAATGTGGAATAATAGATAATTTTTAAGGCAATTGTATTACTTTCTGCAAAGTCAAAAGTTTACATACACTAGGATAACTATGCCTTTAAACAATTGGGACAGCTTCTGATAGGTTTAATGGCAACATCTGAGTTAATTAGAGACACAAACATGGATTTTTTTTAATGCACACCAGAAAACATAATGCATCTTGTGTGTAGACAACAAAGGAAAATTCTAAAGATATCAGACAGATATCAGGTAGAGAATTGAGGACTTTTCACGAGTCAGGAACATCTTGGGTGCAATTTCCAATATTTGAATATGCCTTTTATCATCAGTACAATACAATTATATGCAAGTACAACAAGAATGGGAATGGTCCAGCATCATACCACTCAGAATGAGATGGGTCTCTGTGTCTCAAAGGTGAACGTGCTTTGTTTGGCATGTGCATATCCATCACCAGGAGACAAAAGCATAAGAGCTTGGTGAAGATGCTGGCGAAAAGCTTGAAAATTGTGTCATCATCCACAGTATAAGAGTACTGTATCAACATGGGCTGAAAAGCCACTCTGCCAGGAAGAAGCCATTACTCCGAAAGAAACATTTGAAAGTAACATTAATATTTGCAAATTCACATAGGAACAAAGACCTACATTTTTGGAGACATGTCTGACAAAACTAGAATTTAACTGTTTGACCATAATGACCATTGTTACGTTTGGAGGAAAAAGAGAGAAGCTTGGAAGCCTAAGAAACACCATCCAAGCTGTTGAAAGCACAGGGGTGGCAGCATTATTGTGTTTGTGGGTTTGTTTGGGCTGAAGAAGGATCCTGGTGCACGTCACAAAATAGATGGTTATCATAGGAAAGAAGATTATGTGGCGTCAATACTGAAGCAAAAACTCGAAGACATCAACCAGGACGTAAAGCTTGGGCAGAAATTTTTCCGAAGTGGAACCAAATACCTGAACATACTGCCAAGCTGGTTACCAAAGTGGGTGTTAACCAAGTTAATGTTTGGAATGGCCAACCCAAAGCCCTGATGGTCATATCCCAAACAAGTGGAACCAAGTGGATATTTAAACAAAACATTCACAGTTACCTAATGTCCTGAATAAAGACATTGAATTATTTTGTTTTAACATAAATATTTTAAAATATGGATAATATTTTCTATTTATGTGTGGTGAACCAGTTCTGAATAGGGATTGTATGTGAAAGTAGCCTTTTATGTGTATTTTGTAAGGGATAGATATGTGTTTAATTAAAAGTTAGGGAGTAAACATTTAACAATTTTTTTCTTTTGGAGTCATCACTAAATGTACAAAACAGAGGGTGGAGCAAATATGAGCTCAGACTAATCAAGCGCACATTGCCCCTACGGAAGTAGACCAATATTTGTAAACATGCCTTTTTTTTGTGCCTATCAGCTTCGAAAGCCACAGCCTCAGTGACGTCACTTTAGTCTGCTAGCTTGTTAGTGTGATTCCTGTCACACTGTGCCGCCATGCCTTGAACACCAATCCCGCCACACAATTGTCCAGAAGAAGACCCCACTTATTTAGTAAGCACTTTAGTTTATAATTAACCAAATAGGTTTGTGTGTTTTATATTCCTAAAGAGTCTATTCTAACGCGTGCTTCATAGCGCTTCCATTTGAGAAGACTTTTTATCTGGCCTTTAAAGAAACTAAGTTGGTAAGAACTCTGTATTTGAGGGAACACTTAACTCAGCTCTTTCCTGGAAAGCATTGAAACATGGTGACCAAGATAAGATCTATAATAAAAAATATATTTTATTGGATCCAATTTTTTATGGATTAACTGTTGTGGATTGGATTAGCATTTTGTATATTGAACAGAGCGCAAATCCTACATCTGTTTTGTCCTTAAAAATAACATGTTTTGCACAAATGAAAAATTGAATTCCAACCTGTACATAATCTTACAAAATTATACTTATAATGTAACGTGAACAATTAAAACGCTTTTCCGTATTATTCAACAATGTCATGAACAGAAAGTGTACTAATGTATATTATTGTAATATATTACATGTATCAACTGTACATCCAATTTAAGAAGAAATGATTTTCCTACTGTAACATCACATTATTGTCATGAGTCAGTTTCCCTTTGTTCCCCTATACACAGAATTACATTATTTCTGAAAGTGCTTGATTATACAAGTGGGAGCGGGGAGCAATTATAATAATGTTTTGGCACTAACCCTGTCATTTCATTTTTCTTACATTAACTGTTTTATTTATGAAAATAATGTTTTAAACATTAAACACATTATGTAAAAACTTACTGAATATACACTGTATTAGTAGCTCCCATCAAAAGACTGCAACATGTAACCATTTCATCCAAGAGAACGTTAAGGGTCAGCTCACTCATTTTGTTGAGTGAAACTCCACCTGTCAGCAACACTGCAATACAAACTTGCATAACTGACATCCATGCACAAACATCCAGGGCTGATTTATATTAAACCCCATGCAAAATCAGCCACCACCATTTAGACGGCACTGATTTTTACTTGTGTATTTACAGTGCATGACTGACGAGCACCAACAGAGAATTGACATATCAAATTCGTTTGAGATGCGTTAAAAAAAACCCGGCTGATCACTACAAAAGTGTACAAAGCAGAAATTTTGCCTCCGACAGTCCGCATTGTGTCCTTGTTGAAATTGGCACATTTGTAATTGTGAATGTTTCAATGTGTTTAAATATGCTTTTCAGGGCTGACAGTCTGTGATCTCACTCTTAACCCTTACTGCTGCGAGTCCAGTCTTTGACATCTTCCTAACAGAGTCACATTTTTTAAATCTGACATTCCTCATTTTATAAGGAAATAACTTTTTGATACTTTTACCTATCCTGTGATTCAGAGTTTTTTCTGTTCGTGACACATTGTGCTTTAGGTTAGTAAAACATTTTATTTCAATGCCTGTTATGGGGGCTGGCGTGGGTGCCGTTGCATAACCTGAGATGCCACTTTGATATCTCGTCATGCCATATGGCCTCCTTCAACGCTCTGCGGAGTTCCAGAATTTCATCAACGAGATCTTCCGCGACGATCCTTCTCTACGTCTGAGTTATTGTCTACCTGGATGACATTTTAATCTTCTCCCCTGTCAGAGACTCACCGTCCCTCCCCCCCCGCCACCAACGTCGCGCCAGGTGCTCACAACGTCACCGTAGCCACCTCAGTTATATGCCAAACTGGAAGAAATTCTTGTTTTGAACGCACCTCGTTGCCCGTTCACTAGGTACAAGCGTCTCGGATCAGTGTCTCCAGATAGGATCCCTCAAAGCTTTCAGCGGTCTACGAGTGGCCTCGACCCAGTGGCCTTCCAGTCCCTATCCAACGCTTTTTGGGGGTTTGCAAACTATTTACAGGACAATTCATCCCGCATTTCTTTCTTTCTCCTCCGCGCTCGTGGCCCCGCTGGTTGGCCCTTACGAAGAAGAATGCCAACCCTAAACCTGTCCTCCAGAAAGCTAAGAAGCCCTTTTGATCGCCTTAAATCAGCATACCGCATTCAGCTCTCTTTTCTGTCTCTGCCCGTACGCCGCAGCGTCCCGTTTGTCCTTAAGAAGTGGACGCCTCCGTCAGTAGGGGTGTCAAGTCGCTGTCCTCCTTCAGAAGACCTCCTCTGGGAAACTGGGTACTTGCGGCTTCTTTTCCAAAACCCTCACCCCATGCCGAAAAAAGATTACAACGATTGGTGATCGCGAACTACTGGCCCATTAAGATAGCCCTAGAAGAATAAGCGTCACTTGCTGGAGGGGGCCCGACAACACATCGATATCTTCACCGTTATAAAACATCTTCTTTATCTTCAGTACTGCCAACGACTGAATCCCCATCGACAAGCCAGGTGGTCCACTCTTTTTCAGCCCTGCTTTGATTATCTCCATCACTTTCGGGCAGCGGGAAGAATGTTCAAAGGGGAACACCCACCTCTAGATCCTTGGACAAAGTGGCCTGGATCCCTGGCCTCTGCAAGCACATATTTCCGTCCGAACGACTCCTCACGGAGGCCCCCGTGGACCTTCAACGAACTACCTCCTGGGAAGACCAACGTACGTCCTGCCCATGCTCCCTCTCACCGAATTCCTGGAATTGGGACATTCCACACAACAGCTGGTCCATCCTGGAGTCCACAAGTCCCTGCAAATTAATCTCTCGTTATTATTGGTGGCCCACCCTCGCTCAAGATGTTAGAGACTTTGTCCTGGTCCTACCCCTTCCTGTGCCCTAATAAAGTCCCTTCATCTCATACCCGCGGGTCTGCTTCAGCCTCTTCCCTAAAGACCCTTGTTCCCATGTAGCCATAGACTTTGTTACAGACCTCCCGGCCTCCTCTGGAAAGCATGGTCATTTGGGGTGGTGACAGATAGATTCTGGAAAAGTTCCTCCTGCCCGGGGTTACTCTCTGCCCCCATCTGGCCCAGCACATTTTCACCACATTTTTCGGTTACACGGTCCTCCCATTGCATATCGTTCTCTGATAGGGGGTCCAGTTTGTTCGAGATTCCTGGCGGCTCAATGTTGGTCAGTTTGCAGGTTTCAGCTAAACAACTCATCTGCATACCGACCCTCAGAACTAACGGGGCAGGTAGAGAGGGTTAAACCAAGTTTTAGGTACCTACCTATGACATTTAGTATCCCCGCCCCTCAGGAATAACTGGTCCTGACCTCCTCCCTGGGCGTAATTCTCGTATAACAGTTCCCTATAACTCGAATCCGCTTTAGCTCTCCTTTTTTTTTTGTGTTTGGACTAAATCGCCCACCCGCCACTCCTCTGGCTACCCTCGTGTGAGGGGAAGCGGTTCTTTCTGATTGACTGGAAAGGGGGTTCGGCCTGAGGAGCGTTCGTGGGAACCTGAGCCCAATCTGTCATCTGGACCTCCTCTCTAGAATCCGAAAAAAAGAGGGGAGACCTAAGGGGGGGAAGGGTACTGTCCCATGGGGCTGGCGCGGGTCCGTTGCCCCCCCCCCCGGCCTCACCCGAAAGCCCACATAGGTTCTGCGCATGTGCCCCGCCCGCCCTCCGACCATTTCCCCATGCTGCCCAACCCACCGCGCCTGCACACTTACCCTTCCACGCTCCTGTGTCTCTGCTCCCTGTCCTGTCCCAGCCAATGCAACGCGCACACGCGTCCGCTGCTTAGGGCACACGCGCCCAAACGGCTGGTCTGGATTTAAAGGGCCAGCGCCGTAATTGGTCCAATTGCCGGCAGCATGGTCCTATATATGGTATAATCCTCCTGCACTCTCTGCCAGAATTGTTGGTGTGGTCGTTTAGTGTGTTTTGGAGGTGTAGGAGTTTCCTTACTGATTACCGTGGTTATTTAAAACCAGTCCGATCCGCTAATAGGTTTTCAGACCTGTCCCTGTTTTCCACCTGTCCTGACCGTCTGCCCTGTCTCAGACCACACGAAACTCTGCCGCCCGTCCCTGAACCTCCCGGCCTGTCCCCGACTACAACTCTGGATTACGATTCTGTACCAAGCATTACCCCGCCTGCCATCGCAAAGCAAGTCATGTCAGGGGTAGCAACCTGGTAAGTCTCACGCCGCAGCAAAGTCCATCCCTCTATTGCGGCGGGTTCGGTGAAAACCCGGGGGCTACTTAACTGTCCCCTCTCCTGCTTGGCTTAACTATCATCACTTGCGGTGGTCCAGCGAATCCACCAATCCCTTACAATACCATCCTTGTTAATTTTTGAAAAAGTTTAACAATTTCTGCGTGTAAGACAGATAGTCCACAACAAAATGTTATTTAACTATATCTTACGCACGTCTACTAAACGTTGGCTTTGCCTCATTTTCAATGTCTTTTATAATTTTATAACAAAAAAGTCCTTATAAATATAGTATTAATTTTTCAAATTTTCTAAGAAAATTGCAACGTAAATTTTTTTAGGGACTAGTCGAGATCTAATGTGGGTTTGAGGGGGGCTGTATGTTAAACACCCACATTAATGACTCCATCTAACAAACTATTAAGTATTAAAGTATTGAAAGCATTTAGGAAGTTTATTAACCCACTAGGTGTTGCAAACAGAATTAAGTGGAAGATTAATGTTTTTTAAAACTACCTTTTTTGCAGATTTTTCAAATTTTAATCCATTATCCACTGAACATAGTAAATGTTACCAAGAAATTGCAACTCCAAATTGATTCCCCTGATTCTGCCAATTTTATACATATTTCATATGTGGCCCTAGTGTGCTATTGGCTTGACTCAACCACAAGCCTCAGAATAGGAAGAGCACCTACTTGACTTTCATTATGATTTTCTTTAGGAGCCATTACAGGTTTGCAGACACCCTATGGTGCTTACACTTAATAAACATCCCTAAAAGACCTCATATTGGAAACTACACCTCTCATGACTATGTCCAGGTGTGTAGTGAGTATATTGACCCCACAGATGTTTAAAAATTTTTATTAGCTTTCGGCTGTGAAAATGAAAAATATTTTTTACCAAAAATATGCAGTTTTAGGTTTCATTTTCACAAGAAATCCTTGAAAAAAAGCAATCCTATATTTATTATGCAATTTTTTCCAAGTTTGGAAATCTCCTACATGTGGATGTAAACTGGTGTTTGAGTGTATGGAAGAGCATATAGGGAAGGAAGTTCTATTTGGCTTTTGGAACACAGATTTTGGTGGTTGCCATGTCGCATTTGCAAATCCCCAGAAGTACCAGTACAGGTGAAATCTTCCAGAAGTCCAACCGATTGTTGTATACAAGCATCCCTCAGAGAAACTCATCTCGAGTGTATTTTGCATTTTGGACTCAGAGGTGTTCCACAATTTTTTAGCATTGGGCTGTAGAAATGGGAAAAAACACCTGCTGTTCCGTCATTTTTTTGGGGGTTTTGCTTTTACAGCGTTCGCCATGCGGTAAAAATGACATAACAGCTGTACTATGTGGGTCAACAATTACAAAAACAATATCACTTTTTATCATTTTTAATGTTTTTACACAACAAAAAAGTGTCTGTAAAAAATTGTATTTTTAATCATAATAGTCGGACAGCTATACATTTTTTGTCTTTCTTCATACGGAGCTAGATAATGACCTTTGCCAGATGAGTTGATATTTCATTGGTGCTATTTTGGGGTTCATATGATGCTTTGATCACTTTTTATCAAAGTTTTTGGTAGGTGGGATTAACAAAATACAACAATCCTTGTAGTGTTCTCTTATTTATATAGAAAAGTCACCGTGCGGTATATATGACATGTTTCGTTACGATTACAGCTATACACATATTTTATATTTTTTATGTTTCACTTATTTAACACATTAATAACACTTTTATTAAAAAAAATAAAATAAAATGCGTTTGCATCGTCATAATCTGATTGTCTTAACGTTTTTGTATTTTTTTGTGTATGGAACTGTGTAGGAGCTTGTGTTTTGTGGAATGAGTTGTTGTTTTAATTATTAATATTTTCAGATGGACAAGAATTTTTGATTGTCTTTTAATCCATTTTATGGGATGCAAGATGAAGAAAGTGCAATCATAGTGGTATTTTTTAATTTTTATCAGCACTCACTGTGTTGCATTCATGATTTTTATCTTTCAGCACTTTCAAATAGTTTTTATTGTGTTCTACAATATTTATTCATGCTATCTTCTGGTAACCATAACTTTTTTATTTTTCAATATAAAGAGTTGTGGCATGACTTTTGCAGGATGGGCTGACTTTTTCATTAATATTATGTTGGCGTTTATATGACTTTTTTGATTGCTTTTTTATACCATTTTATGTGTTCAGGAACAAAAACGCAGAAATTGTCCATTTTTATTTACTGGGATCATCGTGTGGGGTTTAAATAACTTTAAAAAGTTTATTAGGCTAGACCTTAACACTTGTGGCGATAACCAAATATGGAGCAACTTTAAATATTTTTGGTCAGGAATTGGCGTTTGAAAAGGGAATGATGTGCGATTTTTTATTGTTTTTGTATTTCATTTTTATTTTTAACTTATTAAATTTTTACTTGTCCCTATATGTGACTTGAACAATGATTTGCGGGATCTCTTGTAGCAATACATAGCAGTGCATAGCTGATTGCTATTATTGCAAACTTGCACTTACCATGTGATGTCACAGACAACATGGAAAGCCTTTGTTAGGCTTCTGTTTGCTAGGTAAGGCATCAGCACCCTGTGATCACATTTGCAGGGGGGTCCCCCAAATGCAGACAGAGGGAGTTCCCCTCCCACTTTCAATTCCTTAGTTCGCCATGGCATATAATGAGATAATCGTCCACGATCAGAGTGAGCTCAGTCGTGGCCAAATAGAGCATGGGGACTAATTGAATTATAAAGCAGGTTCCATGCGCCTCTCATGCGCCTCTCATGCACAGGGCCACCATCAGAAATTTTGGGGCCCCATACAGCTGGAGCAGCTGCCCCCCTCCCCATCCCTGCCGACCAACACCCCCTCTCCTACCCCTCCCTCCCCATCCCCGCCGCCCAACAGAGCCCCACCCAGCCCCCTCCGTCCCACAACCCTCGCCATCTCCCAGATACAAGATTACATATGCCACCAAGGGCGCCCCAAACGCGTCCATACGTTTTGGAGTAATTGACGGCAGCTCAGACTGTGTAGATTGCTGTGCTACTGAAAGAAGGGCCAGTGGCTGGCAAGTTGAATGAGTGGAGATGATTTGGTAAGGGTGTGGATGTGTGACAACAAAGGCAATATATGATGTACGATATCCAGAGAAGGGTGCTCAGCAAGACCTGGCCATATTTTTCTTTTGTTTTCTTTACCAATGTTTTCTGCAGCAGTATTATACTATACCAGAACACTGTAATATGACTCATATGTGGTCTTTTCAAGTAATACTGTTGGAAATAGTAATTAAACATTCATTTTGATTGATTATTAATGTACCTTTTTAAATAAAAAATAAAAAAAAAAAAAAACATCGCCACCCTACAGAAAAAATAAAAAAAATTTTTTTGGGGTCCGCAGAGAAAAGAAAATGCAATCGTGCCATTGTTTTGTGGATTTAGTACTTGCTGGTATACAAGGTCCCAGCAAAAACCTCCACATGTCACATTATAATGTTTACTGAGCAAAGCCATTCATACCCAGACCAATATTGCCAAGCAACAAATACTAAATAATACCACCTGATCTATCACTACCATATACTGACAAGCACCACCATAATGTTATTGACTAAACCAGTATACCAAGACCAATATCACAAAACAACAACAATTTACAGTCACCTTATAATACTTCCACACCATCACCGACATATCCACCAACATAACAATACTGAATAATACCAACTAATACTGTTACTTGACTATAACATTACATCAAAACCAATATTTCCTCAAACAGTGACCTATAGTGGTATATACTCAGGTACACAGTGCTTTGCTAAGATGTACTTACACTTAGGGCCACCACAGGTACATCTTGTCTGAGAAGTTCGTTCACTTTCCCTTTTCCTTCTCTATTCAGTCAAAGTCCAGACCTTCCATGGTGACTTACTCCAGTCACCACCTCACCTGTAGAAATTTACAACACAAACACCTGAGACCTCCTCCAAGCTGAGTGCCCCCCCTTCCCCCCATGTACAAACTCCCCATTTATAATGGCCCAAATGGTAAGAATTACCCCCTGGTAATTATGGGGCTCCCACAGTCAGTATGTAGGAACAACGGGGCCCCCAGGTGGTACCTTGGCACCCACCGGGTAGTAGCTAGATAGCTTGGGAACGAAGGCAGCTTCAGGCCCCGGCGGCTAGCTTTAGGGTTCCCATTTAAGGTACAAGGTGGCCCCCTGTAGCTTAGGCCACCCCTGTAGGGAGAATAGGGCCCTTATGTAGATAGGCCCCCTTGTAGGCAGAAAAGTCCCCCCAGTAGATTTAGGACCCCCCCCTAATAGGCAAAAAGTTACCTCCCCAGGTCACTTAGGGCCCCCAGAAGAGAAAGTGGTTCCTCCCATTCATAAGGCCTCCCTGTAGGGCATAGTTCACCCCTCCCAGTTATTAGGGCCCCCCTGTAGGCATAGCCGCCCCTCCCCCCCCCCCCAGTTAATTAGGCCCCCTTAAGGCATAGTTCCCCCAGTCCAGTTAGGCCCCCATTGTAGCCAATATTCCCCCCAGTTATTAGGCTCCCTGTAGCATCGTCCCCCCCCCAGTTATTAGGGCCCCTGTAGCATAAGTTTTTCCAGCCTCCAATTATTAGGGCCCCCTGGTAGGCATATCCTCCCCCCCAGTTATAGGACCCCTGTAGGCATATTACCTCCCCCATTTATTATTGTCCCCTGTAGGCATATTCCCCCCCCCACAGTTTATTATGGCCCCTGTAAGGCATAGTTTCCCCCCTCCAGTTTTATAGCGCCCGCTATAGGCATAGTCCCCTGCTGCAGTTATTATGGCCCCCTGTATGGCCTAGTCCCCCCCAGTTATTAGGGCCCCCGTAAGGCCTAGTTCCCACCCACAGTTTAATTAGGGCCCCGCCCCTGTAAGGCCATGTTCCCCCCCAGTTCTTAGGGCCCTCCCTGGAAGCATAAGTTTCCCCCCCAGTTATTAAGGCCCACAGTAGGGCATAGTTCCCCCCCCAGTTATTAGGGCCCCCTGTAGGCCAATAGTTCCCCCCCCCCAGTTTAATAGGGCCCTTGTAGGACATAGTTCCCCCACCCTCCCCAGTTAGTTAGGGCCCCCTGTAGGAATAGTCCCCCCCAGTCATTAGGGTCCCCTGTAGGCATAGTCCCCCACCCCAGTTATTAGGGCCCCCTGTATGCATAGTTTCCCCCCCCTCTCCGTCTTTAGGGCCCCCTGTAGCTAATTATCACCTTTTCCCACGCCCCCCTGGTGTCCCCTTCCCCCTCCCGGCCCAACCGCTGCTTTAGGCTTGGGCCGAGCCCGGGAAGCTCGGAGGCGCGCATGACGCACTCACATGCGTCGCCTGCAGGGCTGGTACGGCAGGGAGGCACAGTCTCCCTGCCCCGCCATTCATCTTAATTGTAGGGGCACGCCAGGGCATACTGCATACTTAAGAACCCTCTGTGAAGAAGGGGGGGGTTTCCTGGGCGGCTGCGGGCCCCCCTGGCTTCACAGAGGGCCCGGGGGCCCGGGGTAGAGAAGTAGGGTTGTACTCCCTATCGGGGGCCCGATATTCAGTCTCTGCTTGTGAGTTTTCACAATCTTTTGGACATACCCATACCTCCATTTGTGGGAATACCTGCTTGCACAAGTTGTATGGGTTTGTCTAATGTCAGGAAGGGGTTAAAGAGAACTACATTTATTTATGAAACACCATAAAATCATTCTGTTTTTCATGGAATTATATGCCTGGGGAATGTTTCATACGTGGAGGATAGGAGATGTCAAAATTTCAGGTCACTTAAAGTAATTTTTATAATAAAAAGCAGAGAAATTTAAAAATCAATGTAATTAAAATAATAAAATGATCCAATGTGCAAAAATAATGCTGCATGGTATGAGACCTTTGCTGTGCTCACTACTTTACTGTCTATGATATGACTGGTAATAATTAAAAATATACTTTTATACTTGTTTGACTTTATTCCAGTAAGAGTTATATCTACATTTTGGAGAAAAATACATAAAAAACTAAGTAAAAGAACACTATTTTTTATATATATTAAACTGTTTTAATGAATCTTGAACAAGGTAAGAACAGGAAAAAAAAAATATTAATATAATGTAATAACTTGCAGCCTATTAGAGGAATTATATGTGGTATAAGTCCAACATGCATTTAAAGTAGCAAGGAAGGCATGTATGGAAAAGCCCTGCTTATATAAAATCCATTGAGGAACATGGTTTCTGTTAGTTATGAAGCAATCTTTCACTTCTTAAGTAACATGTAGTGTTACAGAGCCACATATTGCAATAAATATAAAGGTAAAGCTTAGCTATAAAAACACTAGTATATAAAATATTACGGTAAGAAAGGGTGAAAAGCAAAAAAGATATAGGAAAGATGTGTATATATGCACTACTCATAAAAAGTTAGGGATATTTGGCTTTTGGGAGGAAATTATGGAAAACGTAAAAAATTAATGCTACAGTGATATTTTATCCTGCAAGTAGGTCATTTAAGTTGCAATGTTGATTTTCTCATCTTAAACAAGATAATGAAACAAAAGCCAACAACAGTGGAGTGTATACACCATCAAAAAATGTCATTGGCCCTCAAACTGTCTAGGTCTAAAATTTTCTTTCTTTCCCAGAGCAACCAATCAGGGTGCCTTTTTCATTTCATATGGTGCTCTAGAAAAATGTGAGGTACACTCTGATTGGTTGCTATGGGAAACAAAGTGAATTTTAGACCTAGTCAGTTTTAATACATGTGGCCCATTGTCTCAATAACATGTCATGCAGTCTCGAGAATCAGTTACAGCTTGACAACAACATCTCATGCTGTTCATAAGTCGAGTTATTGACAACTTATTCATGGCATCCCACTCTTCTTGAAGAGCCAAGGTATTGAACACACGTACTGAAAGGTATTTAATACTTTGTACAAAAGCCTTTGTTGCCAGTTTCAGATTGAGGTGCCTAGGGCCCACCAGGAGTTTATTTTAGGGGCCTACTTTGCCTTGCTGTCTCCGCCACCTGTACGGTGCCCCGTCTGGTCTCACTTCAACTTATACAGACTGTAACGAGTGAGCGGGTAAAGCGGGTAGTGGACCCACTGGACCATTGCTGGCTTGCTCCAAGGGGGCGTAAATAAGCGGCCATCGGCATCTTCATAGAGCCTTAGATGGTAAGGATGGCATTCCCAATGGCCACCAGGTGCGACCGCAGAGTAGTCCCCAGCACTGGCAGCTGACCAGACAGGCCAGAAGTGCCAGTGCTAGGCACCAACAGGATTAGGGACAAAGATATAGAAGACTAGGTGTAGATATGTGCAGGTACAAACAGACAAAGACAGGACAAAACGGATGCCAAACAGGAAGGTTAAATGGAAGAAAAGGTACAAAACATAGACTGACTAGACACAACACCAAGAACATAAGCAGAGACTAAAGCTAGGACACCAGCTAGGAACCAAGGCATAAACATGGCAAGAACACAGGAATGGAACATGGCAAGGAAGCTCACGGACAAAGATACAGACAGACACATGGAAACCAGCATGGAGACTAACCAGCAAGACAGCAGACACCAGACCACTAACAAACATAAGAAAACACAAAGCAACAACAGACTACAACACCACACCATGAGAACATAACGCAACAACAACAAGGATCAGGCAGGGAGTGTAAAGAGAAGCAGGCTTATAACCACACAGGTGTAAGGGGATTGGCAGAGGAAGCTCAACCCTGCTGCACACTGAGGATAAAGGAGTGCAAGATGTGACCGCCGCCCTCTATAGAGAGACAAGGAATTAGGGCAGCAGCCAAGATGGAGGAGCAGCACGGCCAACATGTAAAAAGCCATACATCAACTGCAGGTGGGTAAGCAGCGGCGACAGGAGTGATCACGGTGACAGCCAGGCCCTGACTGGCCATAGGGCAAACCGGGCATTTGCCCGGCGGGCTGCTGGTGTCCGGGCCGCAGGGCCGGCTCGGATCGACCGCCGGGGAGGACGGTCTTCCCTCCCGCCGGGCTCCGAGTGACGGCACCGGTCTGTGGCGCGCGACAGGGGCCGCACTGGGCGCATCCGCGCCCGGACCCCGGTGGCAGGGGCCGACAGGCCCCCCTCGCCAGACGGCTGCGTGGCCGGGTCACCGACCCAGCCATGCAGCCATCACGGCCGCCACCTGCACCGCGCGGTGCAAGCAGCTGCCGAGGCTGAACAGCGGGGATCTACTGATCCCGTCTGTTCAGCTCCCAGCCGGCCGCGGGGAACGGCGCGCGATGTGATGACGTCATCACACGCCCGCTCCGCGTCCTGCACACTGCTGCCGGCGGCCTCCGGGGAAGACAGAAGAAGAAGAAGCAGAGACCTCAGGTGAGTATTGTTTTTATTTATTTTTTTAAAACTACCAGCCCCTGTCTAGCTATATACCAGCCCCTGTCTAGCTATATACCAGTCCCTGTCTAGCTATATACCAGTCCCTATCTAGCTATATACCAGCCCCTGTCTAGCTATATACCAGTCCTGTCTAGCTATATACCAGCCCTGTCTACCTATATACAAGCCCCTGTCTGCCTATATACAAGCCCCTGTCTAGCTATATACCAGCCCCTGCCTAGCTATATACCAGCCCCTGCCTATATACCAGCCCCTGTCTAGCTATATTCCAGCCCTGTCTAGCTATATACCAGCCCCTGCCTATATACCAGCCCCTGTCTAGCTATATACCAGCCCCTGTCTAGCCATATACCAGCCCCTGCCTATATACCAGCCCCTGTCTGCCTATATACAAGCCCCTATCTAGCTATATACCAGCCCCTTCCTATATACCAGCCCCTGTCTAGTTATATACCAGCCCCTGTCTAGCTATATAACAGCCCCTGTCTAGCTATATAACAACCCCTGTCTGCCTATATACCAGCCCTGTCTAGCTATATACCAGCCCCTGTCTGCCTATATACCAGCAATGTCTAGCTATATACTGCCCTGTCTAGCTATATACTAGCCCTGTCTAGCTATATACCAGCCCTGTCTAGATATATACTGCCCTATCTAGCTATATACCAGCCCTGTCTAGCTATATACAAGCCCCTGTCTAACTATATACCAGCCCCTGCCTATATACGAGCCCCTGTCTAGCTATATGCCAGCCCTGTCTAGCTATATACTGCCCCGTCTAGCTATATACCAGCCCCGTCTGCCTATATACCAGCCCCGTCTACCTATATACCAGCCCTGTCTGCCTATATACGGCCCCTTCTGCCTATATACTGCCCTGTCTACCTATTTAACAGGCCTGTCTGCCTATATACTGCCCTGTCTGCCTATATACTGCCCTGTCTACCTATATACCAGCCCTGTCTACCTATATACCAGCCCTGTCTACCTATTTACCAGCCCTGTCTGCCTATATACCTGCCCTGTCTGCCTATATACCTGCCCTGTCTGCCTATTTACCAGCCCTGCCTACCTATAAGTGGCCCTGTCTATATACTAGCCCTGCCTGGCTACATACTGGCCCTGCCTGCTTACATACTGGCCCTAGCTGGCTAATTACTGCCCCTGGCCCTACCTGGCTAATTACTGGCCCTACATGGCTAATTACTGGCCCTACCTGACTGATTACCGGGGGCAGCCCTAGCTACCTGGCTGATTACCGGGGGCAGTCCCAGCTACCTGGCTAGTTACTGGGGGCAGCCCCAGCTACCTGGCTAGTTACTGGGGGCAGCCCTTGCTACCTGGCTAGTTACAGGGGTAGGCCCTGTCTACCTACCTAATGGGGGTCTAGGTATTTACATGCCACTTATCTGACATTTTTTAATTTCTAATTTTTTTAGGGTCTAACATATGCTGTTTGGGGAATTGATAGGAAAATGCTGGAAAAGAGAGGAGTCTAAGATGTATTTGTGGTAAATTCTACAGGGACAAGTAGTGACCACTAGAAGAAGAAGACACTGCATGCTGTACCGGACGGAGAAAGAAATGGAAGGGAACGACTCATCAGGGAAGACAATCTGGAGGTTTGGGCCAGAAGGAGAAGAAAAGGAGAAGAAGACAACTCCCATCAGCGATGACGTCTCATGTGAGTCCCTGCTGTCATTTTACTTCTGTGTTAAATAAGTGCTGTATTCATGTGATGGTGACCTGACTACTGGGGATGTGATTGGTGGGGTTGTAGGTTATGTTGGTGCTTATGTAGTGTCAGTGTAGGCTTGTCCCTGATTGTAAAGCAAGTGCACACTCGACTCTGTGATGAGGGGTTTCTCTGCACCACTGTTTCTTTCTTTCTTGTGTTTAGGGGGCTTTCACTCGGAGCGGTTTTGGTGCATTTTTGATGCGTTTTTTTGTGCAGAAATGTACAGCATTAACTGCTCCTCCTTTCTGCCCAAAACCACACCAAAAACACATAAAAAAACGCACCAAAAACACATAAAAAACACATCAAAAAGGCTCCGTGTGAAAGCACCTTTATAGTGTAGTTTATTTTAGAAAGTGGCGAGGTGCGAGAACAAGGGACATTTTTTAAGTGGATATTGTATGTGGGCTGCTGGGGGCTTAGTGCCAGGGCTGATTTTTATTCCCAGTCCGGCCCTGGTGACAGCGGCACCGCAACAGGAACTAGATCTGCAATAGGAACACAGGTACATTCGCGGTTTGAAGTAGAGGCCGCGGCGTGAGGACAGCAACATGGCCATGTCTGCAGCCCAGAACAGAGACCGCGGCATGGACCGTGACAGAGACCGATGTCATCATCACACTAATCTGTAATCAAGATAGAGTGTTGGGGCTTCTGAGTCTCCCTCACCTAATTGCAGTAGGACATCGGTGGTAAACATCTACAGCTATATGTGCACCTCCCTGAATGATTCATTTTACATAAATAAAAATATATCAAAAGCTATAACTCAAAGTACTAAGTATAAAACCACTAAATAATGGTCGTGCATTTACCAAATAACACCGCTACATAAAACTAGAATCCCAAGGCTAAAATTACCAATAATTAAGATCAAATACTGCAACATCATGACCACATATCACCACCACATACTAACTGAATAATGCTGCCACACCATGATCTCATATCACCCCCACAGTGACTGAATAATACCACCACATTATGACCACATATCACTACCACAAAACGATTGAAGAATACCCCCACACTATAACCACATATCACCAATAGAGATGGGCGAATTGATTCTAATGAAGTGGAATTCGTTTAGAATTTCAGGAAAACTTCAGTTCGGAACGAAGTCGAACTTTGGGGTACTTCGCGTGAACGAAGTGTGCTTTTGATTGATAAAATGGCTGAAAGCACATGGCGTTACATGGGGCAAAGAACTCTGGGAGGAAGAAGGGCATAGCCTACATGACATGTGCAGAGATGAAGCCAATCAGAGACGGGCGGGAGTCTATGTCGTCACCGCTCTATTTAAGTCTGGGCGCAACGCTGGGAGCTCATAGCGCTCTCACTGTATTGATTAGGAAGGTGCTGCCATGACTGCTAATGTTATCTCTTACTACAGATCTCACTTTTATACAGCTATTTTTTGTGTGGTTTCACATTTTGTCTCAGAGATTGCTTCTCTTAACGTTATTTTTCTGATTTTGTTGGGTATTGGATCTGAAGTCCGTAGTCCATGTGCATCAGTGCAGCTGCATTACATTTTAATTCTATCTGTCAAGCACATTGAATATCCAATGGTGATATAAGCCTGTTCCTGTTGTATTCATTTAAAGAAACAGCGTTTTTACAATACAAATACCACTTCATTTTTGGTTGCTCAATTCTTTTGCGTAATTTACATCCAGGGGTTAATTAAGCGTTGTTCTGCTGCTGTGGTGACTCCAAGAAACCGTCTTTTTCACCGCCAAAAAATAAATTTTTCTGTAGCATAATTCACAAGCGAAGGTTAATTAGAAGTTTTTCTCTTGCTGTGTACCGTAAAATACACGCCATTGTAACTCGTTACAAAGCTGGTAGTTTTCGGCTGCTCAATTCTTTTGTGCAATTTACATCCAAGGGTTAACTAAGTATTTTTCTGCAGTTGTACTCAGTAAAAGAAACTTTGTTTTTCACCGCCACAGAAGAAATTCGGTAGCATAATTCCTATCCGAAGGTTAATTAAGCTTGTTTGTGCTTTTATATTCAGTAAAATACACAGCGTTTTTAAACAGAACATACAAGTCAATTTTTCCTGCCCATTTGTTGAGCGCAATTTATTTCCAAGGGTTACCCAAGCTTCTTGGTGGGTTCATTTGTAGTCAAATACAGGGTGTGTATTTATCATATACAGATATCGTCATCAAACAGTGTCTGTACATTTTAGAACAAACAGTATGTCAGACAGAGAGGTGGCAGGCTCTTCACCTGCGAGTGGCATGGCACAAACATTCCTGGAGCAGGCCAAGGTCGCAGCACAGCAAGGGGGACGTCGCAGCCGGGTCACTCGGGGAGGCCACAAACGGCCGCTGTCATCTAGCGGCCGTGTGTTGTTCAGCAACCCCAAAGGGTTTTTGATTGGTTGACTAGGTTATCCACTTCCTTCCAGATGACATCTGACAACCCAGCCAAGAGTCCGGTGGGAACGTCAGACACAACCCTTAGTTGTCATGGCCCAGGAGAAGGTCACGGCCCTCACATGTCCTCAACCCGCCTCTGTCCCCTCCGGTTCCCTCACAGAGATCTACTATGTGGTCTGGGCTCAGCGCCACTATAAAGCGAGGATGAACAATTTGAGGAGGGCAGTCAGCAGCTACTTGGCAGCGAAGAAATGGGGCCAATATCCCTGCTTCTTGCAGTAGGCAGCAAAGTATAGATGTGGAGAGTGGCATGGGAGGTCATGTTGTGAGGAGTCAGCCTCTGCATACCAAGACTACTGGGCAGCCAAACTGGATATGTGGGTGCAACTTGCCAAGTTTGCAGTGGAGAAGCTGTCCTGCCCGGCCAGTAGTATGGCATCAGAGCGGGTGTTCAGTGCGGCGGGGGGCCATCATTACCCCACGGAGAACCCGCTTGTCCACGGGAAATGTGGAACGACTGACCTTTGTCAAGATGAATCAGGCGTGGATAGGCCAGGATTTCCACACACCAATGCCTCAGGCGTCAGATACATCAGCATGATGCCTCGCCCAAACTGAGAAATTAGTCTGGGTTCAAACTCTGCTCAGCCACTATTCTGATACCGCCACCCGCCTGATGCCACACATCTGCTGCCAGTTTCTCCATGTGCCTACCACCATCTTTACCAGGGACTGGTATTGCCACCACCTCCACACTCTGTCATTGTGCCACTCTATGACCTCATGCTGCTGCTGCTGTTGCTGGTGCCGTGACATCCACACTGTGTCATTGTGCCCCTCTCTGACCTCATGCTGCTGCTGCTGTTGTTGTGCTGCGTGCTGCGTCACTCAACACTGTATCATTGTGCCACTCTCTGACCTCATGCTGTTGCTCCTGCCACCGTCACCTCCACTCTCTGTCATTGTGCCACTCTGTGGCCTACTCCTGTTTTTGCCACCTCCAGAAAGTTATTGTGCCACTTTCTGACCTCATACTGCTGCTACCGTGACCTCCACACTGTTTCATTGTGACACTCTGTGGCCTACTCCTGTTTTTGCCACCTCCAGAATGTCATTGTGCCACTCTCTGACCTCATGCTGCTGCTGCGGCTGCTGCCGTAACCTACACACTGTGTCATTGTGACACTCTGTGGCCTACTCCTGTTTTTGCCACCTCCAGAATGTCATTGTGCCACTGTCTGACCTCATGCTGCTGCTGTGGCTGCTGCCATAACCTACACACTGTGTCATTGTGCCACTCTGTGGCCTACTCCTGTTTTTATACCTCCAGAATGTCATTGTGCCACTCTCTGACCTCATGCTGCTGCTGCCGTGACCTCCACACTGTGTCATTGTGCCAGTCTGTGGCCCTAATCCTGTTTTTGCCACCTCCAGAATGTCATTGTGCCTCTGTATGACCTCATGCTGCTGCTGCCGTGACCTCCACACTGTGTCATTGTGCCACTCTGTGGCCTACTCCTGTTTTTGCCACCTCCAGAATGTCATTGTGCCACTCTCTGACCTCATGCTGCTGTGGCTGCTGCCGTCACCTCCATACTCTGTCACTGATGTTGCCAGCTGAGCTCTCAGCTTGTTTTTTTTCCAGCTTTCGCTGCCATAACTTTATCAGGCTTCATTCCCGCTTGAGTTTTTTGGTCAGTTTTGCCCTCATAAGTGCCCAGGGAATTTTATAGTGAAGCGATTCTAAGAGCTGCGGCAGTCATGTGCGTGTCATACTAAAACACAACATTGTATGAAGACCAAACCAAGCTCCCTCTGCATATTTAAGCATGGCACAACGTTCTACAGCACCCTACAGGCTCTGTGCAGTCTGGAAATAGCTGTTTTTTAATGCGATTCGTCCCAAAGTAATTCGGACCGAAACAAATTTTTGAGAAATTCGCCCATCTCTAGCTATTTCATTTCTGCCAATTTGGTAGTCGTCTCATATGTTAATTTTGGATACTAACCCGTAAGTGGACACAAAGGTGCAATTAAGACATATTGGAATTTCTGACAATTTGTTTGCAATTGGTACACCCTCCTTATTTTGTTTTCTTGTCCTTGTTGCTTTTATCTTTATTATGTCATGCATGTTTTTATTCAGTCTTATATAATAAATAACAAGATAGCAGACTTTTTTTCTTTTTATGTTAGTAAATAATTTATTAGAAATAACAAATAGTTACAAGACAATACAATACAAATGACAAGTAGTTACATGAGACGAAAGACTGATCCAAAACATGCATATATATAGATAGATATTAAATCTGGACCACTAGTTATTAAATTAACCAGCCATAGAAAAAAAAAAATGTTGGGTGCTAGAGGATCAAGAAAAAAAATAAATAAAAACATAAATAAAAAAAAAATAAAATAAAAAAATATTATATATATATATATATATATAGAAGCCTGAATAGGCACAGATGTAACAGTTGTCATTCAGTCACTGACTGGTGGTGCTATTCAACCATGTTATAGTATGGCGGTACTATTCCTATTTTGTATGGCGGCTTTATTTAGTCATAGTATGCTGGTAAAATATAGCATTTATTAATATTAATAGTAGGGCTTGTATAAATATACAGATTTAAGTTTCTGGTACAGAGTTTTGCAAAGTATTTCCCAAAAGAAAGACTTGAAAAATAAAGTTCACACCTCTGAACTGCGGGACCATTTGTTTCTGCTGTGTTTCACTTGATGGTTCTTTTCCTTCCTTATTAATAACAATTTTTTTTGAGCAAAGAGCTAAGCATTACAAGATTTGATTAATGTAAATAAACCTTTAAGTGTGCCTGTATACAGTGCATGTGAAATGGTGTTGTACTTCAACTTGAAACCATGGCAAGTGTTGGGACAGCACTGCAATTAACAGAACTTCATGTTCAGTTACTGCAGATCAGCCACACCATGCAAGGTCCCCCTAATGGGAGTCTACTCAGGATTAGTGCTAGAGAAGTGTGAATACAGCTCTGGTGAAGAGCAAGCTTGAGAAATGGTCCATTAATTCAATGAGCTTTTGTTGTTTTGATTAGATATTTATAGTCCTTCAGTTCCGCAGATGAAGGGGTGCAGAATTATATGTTAGGTTAAAGTAGAAATTTTGTGAGTATATTGAATAGTGTTTTATGAGTTTTATGTTAAAGTACCTTATTGAATACAAAACAATCTGAATTTGCAAATTATTTCATTTTATTTCATTGCTAATATTTTATTCCATTTAAAATATAACTTGAATGGCTGAATAGAGTATTTTGTATGAATTCCACAGCAATCCTAGCCATTATTGTTCTAGAGAACTGGAGCTTGTTTGAATTGAACACACAAATTAATACTGATGAGAGTAACCACTGTATGAAAACTGTCTAGGTCTAAAACTCACGTTGTTGCCCATAGCAAACCAATCAGAGCACCCCATTAATTTCATAAAGTGCTTTGGAAACATGAAAGGGGTGCTGTGATTGGTTGCTATGGGCAACAAAGTGAATTTTAGACCTAGACAGTTTTCATACATGTGGCCCTAAGTGAAGATTTTGATGGTTGTTATTACTGTCTATTCAAACTAAAACTTTCATTACAGCCTGTCCATTATTAAGATCCCGGTGTGGAATTGAAGCAGCTGTCCCCTTGTGTAAAAAAGGAGAAATATCAGTTCATCCCTCAGCTTGTTAATAATCAGCATATTTTGAGATGAGCGATTGTTTACAGTGCCCAAAAACAAGGAGATTTGGAGGATAATACAATTATTTTAATGGTAGTATTTTATTTATCCATATTGAATGTCCCCTGAATTTTCTGACAGGACCCCTTTAAGGTTAAATCCTCACTGCATCAGAACAAATTAGCAATGCTTTCAAATAGTGAATGTCAAAAATAGTTGTGTGTGGCCTGTTTTTATGCCTCTGTAATGAGATACTGCTCAAACTTATTATAAAGTCATATAACTATTCAAGGTGTCTGAATAATACAAGCAATCACATAAACTGCTGTTTTGGTAATAAGGCTGTCAGGTGTCCATTTGGTCCTTCTGTAGCCCATAAGCAAAGAGTCATGGAAAAGGAAAACAGAACAAGCCGAGGTTAAATAACAAGAATATAAAAATAAAATTCCCCATAATTTCAACAATTTTCTAATAGATAGAGAATATGTAGGAAGAGCAAAGTTAGAAGGGGAAGGTAGTGTCACGTGATATTTACAGCATCATTAATCATGGAATGTGACCTTATGAAACATGTCTATCTGAGACTCCATACTATAAGGAATGTATTAGGTGCTTGTAGGGACTCTGTGTGCTGCTGTTCAGGGTCCTTGTCTTCAGAAGTTTTCTTTTATTTCTGTATCTTGTATATAGCATGTAGTTACTGAGTTTTCACCTGGCACAGGACCTAGAAAACCTGAAACCAACCTATATTTTTAGCAGGTACTAATGACAAGGAGTAGTACAGCACTAAGTGACAGTTCAAAGTTCTATGAACTTTAGACCACATATACAAGTTTATTACAGCTCCACACAACATCTGAGCTGCATAGAGCTGTGCTATTATGCCAGTAGCTGTCTATGGGGCTGTATTGTACAATACCTCTGTATTTTATATGCTTCTATACAGGCTCTTTGTACATGACTGACATTTCTGACTTGTGAATTAAACCCCAATTTTAAAAAAGTGTAATGACCTGAGGTCAATTCTTCTTTACTTTCATACCTGCACTAATTTCTGTACATAGGATCCTTATTTAAACCCTTGTTTTCCTTAATATAAATGGCATGTTTTAGAAATATTGTGAACCTTTATTCACTTTTGCCAATGGGACATATTGCCGGGTGAAGTTTTCAGACATTTATGTCACATATGGAAATGTTATTACATAAGGCAATCTTCCATATTAAAAAAACAGAACTTTTATATAGTTTTTCAGCATGATATGATTTCTTGCAAATTAAAGGTTTACTCATCATATGACTCATTTCTTCACAAAGGGCATAGCTTCAAAAGGACACATTAACTGCAACACTATATAGCGTTTTATCATTATCTCTGATTATATTAACTAGCACAGATAAGAAAAATGTAGTGGCAAATAAAGTAAGAAATGTTAAAACATTGCTTCCTTTTGCTACTCCAGCACATCAAAAGACTGATGTAGGTCAACCCTGATAAGAGTAAACAGACAATAGAAAAATATCAAGGATGACAAAAAATGTAGATATTCAAGCCAAGTATTGGAATTCATGAGTACCCTGATAAAGAACCAAGGATGCTTGCCATCTTCTCATAGTGAAGGAATTAACCCTCACTTTTAAAGTATGCCATATAAATTCTGGCAGACATCAATTAAAAAGTAAATTACACTGTTAAAGTACATTATTTCTGGTATTATTATTTAGAACTGTCTTGGAGGTGCTGCTCTTCATCAACACAGAGCAAAGTTTTGGTTACTGCTCAAAGGAGTTTTCCCTTCTAGCTGTTTTCATTCTTCACAGCTTCCTGTGCAGGCTGTGGGTTGGCCTATAGCAGTGTCTGTCATTTTAGCTTTGCTAGCTCCTATTCTTACCTGTGCCTATTAAATGGACATTACTAATGGAGGGGCTGTGAAAAACAATAACAGTGTCAAAACAATATGTCCTGCTGCTAATTTAAGCAGGCAGAGTTGTATTTGTCACAAGACAAAGCTTCTTGTGTGAGAGAAAAGCTTCCAAGTTTCCAAGATAAATTATTATCTACCAAGTGACTCTATTTTATATGTAAATGCACATATATGTGATCTGCAGACCTGACAGGATTGCCTATGTTGTCAAATAAAAATGGTCTATTCTGTCACTCCTAGGAATACTTATTTGAAGAATGAAGAGGGCAGTGGAAGAAAATTAGTGAATCTATGCTAACTGATTATTACCCGTCTGCATGTAACTGCTCCCCAAAAATAGAAAATCGATCATATGGGTTGCATGCAGGTTACAGTGTAGAACCACGCTGAGGACTGAAGTTTAAGGAACACCATGTTCTCACTCTTTAGTCTCTTTGCAAAGACCTGGTCTTCAATGCAGGGGACTTCCAGGTTGCTTACCCCAATATGGTCACTTGCACCGACAGTTGACATTGTGTCAAAGACAGACTTCTTGCATGGTCAAAGACATAGCAAAAAAACATGATTTCGAACAATCTGAGGTCAATACCAGAAATCAGTATGTGGAAATTAGAAAGCAATACCAGGAATCACAAAAAAGATCAGGTAGTGGGGAAAGTGCCCCTTTAATTGATGATCTGTGATAGGAGAGGGAGCAGATTGACAGCATACTGTTAAGGTCTGGAGGTGGATCCACTGGACCACCGCAGGCGATGGCGTAAGCCCACACCAGGGAGTGGAGTCTAAGTGGGACCCGGTATTCGCCAGAGCCCGCCGCTAAGCGGGATGGTCTTGCTGCAGCGGGTGTCCACCAGGTCACTACCACGGGCGGGGCTGGCCTGCGGTGGCGACCAAGGGTACGAGCTACAGGATCGGCAATCAGACTCGTAGTCGGGGACTGGCAGGAGGTCAGGACAGGTGGCTCTGGTTCGTAGATGGTGGACAAGCAGGAGATCAGGACAGGCAGCTCTGAAGGGTTGCGTGAGAGCAGGGAAGCACCGGACGAGGTGCCACCAAACAACGCCCCCGACAGTTGGGACCCCAACGAATCACCTCTCCAGCAGACCAGTCCAGGAGAGGAGAGTGGAGCCGCTGCCCTGGGAGTCCGAGGAGGCTCGCTGACGAGGAGCGAGGCAGCACGTAGCAGGAGATTTCTTCCTTATGCAGCGCCCCCACATGGAGAGACAGTGGCTTGGTGACGAACTGGATGGTGTCGCTAAGCAGCTCCCCGCTGACGGATGAGATGACAAGCGGTTTCTCCAGGCATACCACTGGAAGCCGATACTGCTTCACTAGGGACTGGTGTATGAAGTTCCCGGCTGAGCCCGAGTCCAGAAACGCCGGAACGTGATACCCGTCTCTGACACGACCTGCACTGGCATCAACAGGCATGGAGAGGAGGAGGTTGCACCTAGGAATGCCTCTCCTACAGATCCTAGGTGCGGGAGTTTCCCGCAGGCTTGGGACGCTTGGGGCAGTTCCTCCGAAAATGCTCTGGGCTGCCACAGTAGAGGCACAAGTTCCTTTGCCGACGCTGGGCCAACTCTTGCTCAGAGAGGCGGGCCCGATCAACCTGATGGGCTCCTCGGTGGGTGTTGGCGGCTGTGGCGCAGGAGGCCTCTGGAACACCGGTGCCAGGTGAGGAAACCGGCGAGGTTGGGCTGACTGACGCTCTTGCCGAAGTTCTTCCTTCCATTCAAGGAAGCGTACGTCAATGCGGGTTGCTAACTGGATCAAGTCGCTGAGGGAAGACGGGAGGTCTCTAGCGGCCAAGACGTCCTTAACTCGGCTTGAGAGCCCTTTCTTGAAGGTAGCACACAGACGGGCCTCTTTCCCAAAGACATTTTCAGAGGCCAGAGTACGGAATTGTACCGCGTAGTATCCTACAGACAGGTCCCCCTGGCGTAAGTTTAGGAGGACTGTCTCAGCGGAGTATGCACGGGCTGGTTCCTCGAAGACGTTGCGGAACTCACTGAGGAACACTGTAGATCCCCCGGGCACTGGGTCGTTTCTGTCCCATGGGGGTGTAGCCCATGTCAGGGCCTTCCTGGCGAGGAGGCTGACCACGAACGCCACCTTCGCACGTTCAGACAGGAACTGATCAAGACATTAGCTCCAACGTGCATAGAGCATTGGACGATGAACCCCCTGCAGAGTTTCGGGTCTCCGTCAAGCTTAGATGGGAGCGACAGGTGAAGCTTGGGCCCCTCAGGACCGCTGGAACCGTAGCGGCAGGAACAACCGCTGGAGCTGGCGAAGGCTGCTGCTGCTGGACGGTGACGAGTTGCTGCAACAGGTAGATAGCTGGGTAAGTTGCTGTGCCTGTTGACCCGAGTTGCTGTGATTGGCGGAAAACAACGGTCGTCAGATCCGCCAGGCTGGGAAACGGCCCCTTTGGGGGATCCATGGCCGGATCCTACTGTTACGGTCTGGAGGTGGATCCACTGGACCACCGCAGGCGATGGCGTAAGCCCACACCAGGGAGTGGAGTCTAAGTTGGACCCCGGTATCCCCAAAGAGCCTGCCACAAAGCGGGATGGTCTTGCTGCGGGGGTGTCCACCAAAGGTCACTACCACTGGCGGGCTTGCCTTTACGGTGGGCCAAGGTACAGGTACAGGATCGGCAATCAGGCTCATAGTCGGGACAGGCAGGAGGTCAGGACAGCGCTCTGGTTCGAAAGAGGGTGGACAAGCAGGAGGTCAGGACAGGCGGCTCTGGTTCGTGGTCGTAAACGTAGGCAGGAGGTCGGTACAACAACGGTAGACAAGACTGGAACACTTTGGACAGCTTTCACCTTGGAGAATACAACAAGGATCCGGCGAGGGCCGGCAGGAAGGGAGCGTGCCCGGCAATGAACAATTAAACCGGCCACTGCCCTTTAAAAATTCCAAACTGCCGGGGCGCGCGCCCCTAGGGGAGGAACTATGCGCCGGGGAGGAGCCAGACAGAGCAGGAGCGCGGCCGGGAAAGTGAATGCCGGAGGGGGCTGAGACATGAGCGGACCCCGAACCCAACGTGCAGGACGGGGCTCTGCTGGGTGCAGGGGCACGGGCGCGCCTGAGACCCGGGACAGTAGTGATGAGCGATTACGTTGACTATCGTCATCGGGTCGATAGTCGATATCGGCAATTATCAATAAGATATCCGATAGTCGACAAAAGATTATCGCCGATGATCATTAAAGTCTATGGGAGAGGAACAACACCTTCATTCTTACACCCAAACAGGATGGAGAAGCTGAAATTAACATCCACAACAGTCAAATGGATACGGGGTACATTTTTAGGGAACACACTTAGGTTATAAAAGCCACAGAAAAAAAACTCACAGACCATTCAATTTATCCCTGGCTTGCACCCCAGCATGCCCCTTAACCCCTCATGACCCACATACTCAAAACTGCCAGAAGGCAGAATGATTTGAACCACCATTATACATGAACCGGACATTTGGAATTTTCCCCTGTCCTGGAACGCAGCATGGGGCCCCAAACCGCATAAACCCCCCAGAAAAAAAAAGTGGTGGAAAAAGGAGTTTTTTAAAACCCACCATTTTGGGTTGAACTGACATAAACCCTTTTAACTGTCCTTACCGCAGTATGACCTTTAAAACCTGCCCTGACCCCCCCCAATTAAAACGGCTGGGAAAAGGAGTTTTTTCAACCACCATTTTAGTTGAACTGGCCCTTTGACAAACCCTTCCGGGAAACCGCAGTTTGACCATTAAACCCCTTCATACCCCCAGATTAAAAAGGGGCCCAAAAAAAGGGAGTCTTTGAACCACCCATTTTTTTTTTGAACGGGCCCTTGACAAAACCCTGTCCGGGGTCACAAGCATGACCCCAAAAAACCCCCTGCATGACACCCAGTTTTTAAAAAAGGGTGCCGGAAAAAAAGTCTTTAAAACCACCATTTTAGTTTCACTGGACATTGACTATATCTGTCCTTTGAAAACCGCGGGAAAGACCAAAAACCCGGTTTTAAAAAAAAAAAAAACCCACAAAACACAAATTTGGAAACCCTATGCTATTTTGTACATGCCCTGTCTTTAGTAAAATTTTTTGGGTAATTTGACATTTGTTTACAGAATTTATTTAGGGAATTTTTATTTATAGTTTTACTTTAAATAATCATTTTGTTTTTTTTTTCAAGTGTGAAAAACAAACAAAAAAACCCCCCTCCCTGCAGTTTTTTAAAGGTATTTTTTAAAACCTTTTAGATGTTTTAAATTTTCGTCCGCCCCCCCCCCCAAATAAGAAATTTACAAATTCCTAATCTTTCCCAAAACATTTTTTTTTTTTGGGAGAAAAACATTTGCCCCCTTTGGTTTCTGAAGTGATTCGGGGCCAACCCAATTCAAGGGTTTTTTCAAATTTTTTTTCCCTCCAAATCCTTCTTAAATGATTAGGGACGATTTTCCCCTGGAAAATTCAAATATGCAAAACCCCCATAGTGCCCTTTTCCACCCCAAAAAATTTTTTAAAAAAACCCTAAAAATTTGTGAAATTTTGTGTCCGGGCCCCTGGACCCCTTTTTGCCCAAAAATTTATTTAAACCCCTTAAACAAAAAAATAAACCTTTTTTCAATATCGGATATTTTAAAGAGAAATTTAAAAGCTCTCCTAAATTGGCCCCAACCCTTTGGGGATGCCAGTGCGGGCCGGCAGTCTTCTGTTAACATGGAGGTCCAGCTCCCCCGGGGCCAAAACTTACTGGGTCCCGGAAGAGTCCAGGCTAGCTTCTGCCCAAAAAATTTTTAAAGCCACAAAATTTGCAATTTGTGTCCATCCCTGGGGCCCATTTTGACAAAATTACCCTCACAAAAATCGGGATTTTTCAAAATCAAATTTTTCAGAAAAATTTTTGAAGCCCCTCCTGATTGCCCCTAACGGTGAAGCCAGTTGCCGTCAGCCATCTTTTAAAAAAACGGAGGCCAGCTGCCAGGGCCGGAGTTACAGTGGGTTTGGGTGAAACCCAGTCGGGCCCTTTCCGTCATCTTTTTAACACGGAAAAAACCCCCCTTTTTGACGAAGCACAAAAAATAGCCTTTTTGGCGGAAGCAAGTGCGAAAGGGGAAAGTTTTGAGTAAGCCCTTTCCATCCTTCCTCAGTACACGGGCAAAACCTGGGTAGCGCTTGCCCCTTCCTTTAAAGTGCGGACCAATTGAGCTTCCCCTTGGAAAAACGGGGTTTTAAAGCTCCTTTTCCCAAACCCAGGTGCCCTTTTTTTTGGGCATTTTTTTTCCCTAAATTTTATTTCAAGGGGCCCTGGAGTAAATTGTCTCTGTTTTTGTTCTCTGTTTCTTTGCTCCTTACACTATTTCCTTTTAAAATAACCCCCTCTGGCAAAGTCTTCCTGTACCTCCTTTTTTACAATACGGGAAAAATTTTTTTTTACCAGCAATTTTGTAAAAGGCAAGTTTTTTAGTAGTTTAATTTTCTAGAAAACACATTTTTAAAATAGGAAGGAAACCCCAAACCATTTTCTTTTTTTCCCTTTTTTTTTTAAATTTGTTTAAAGGGGGTTGTCTCAATACAGGTATGGCTACAATTTAAAAGACTTGCAAAAACAAGTCTTTTGCAATAAGTGTCCTTTAAACAGTGCCCCTACCTATTCCTGTTTTTTTTGAAAAGCCCCATCACCCTTGACCCTCTGACAATTTTTAAAAAACAAATGTTCTTTTAGAAACAACTTTTTTTTTTATAATAGGACCTTAGAAATAGTTTCATGTCACAGAAAAAAATCCCCCAAAAAATTAAAAAACATAAACCCTTACCATTTTGGAAAATTTTGTAAAGAGCAAAAGTCTGTTAAAACAAAAATTTTTTAGAATATGCCCTGTAGAATGCTCCCTTTTTTCAAAGCAGCATGCCCCAAAAAAATTATAAAAATTTACTTCTAAAAGGCCACTGTTAAAAAAGTGAGGGAGAAATCCCCACTTAGAAGCCACTTTTTTCTTTTTCCAAAGGACCTTTTATTATTCTGAAATCTCACAGCAACAGGGAACCCCCCAAAAAAAACAAAAAAATTACTTCTCAAGAAACTTTTAAAAAAATTGTGAGGGGAAAAATCCATTTAAGAACCCCCACTTTTCGGGGTTTCCAAAGGACCATGTTTTAAGCTGTATCTCACAGAAACCAAAACCCCCAAAAAATTTAAATAAGACTTCCAAAGCCACATTAAAAATTGTGATGGAGAAATCCCCACTTAGAAGCCAAAATTTTCTTTTCCCAAAAAGGCCCCATAATTTTTGCTGTATCCCACAGCAAAAAATAAACCAAAAAAACCATTGCCCAATTTCAAAAACCCTTTTTAAAAGATAAATGAGAAATTTGGAATCGGGGGTTGTCAAAAAAACCTTGCGTCTTTTACAGCCCTCCCCCCGGCCAAAAACCACAAAAAACTTTTTGGGGAAAAGAGAAAAAAAATTGCATTTAAGAAATGTTTCTTTTTAAAAAAAAAAGTTTTTAAAGAGGACCATTTCGTTGGAAGGGGAATGTGAAGTAGACTGGCAACAAAATCAGTGACCTGGGGGCCAAGGGGGGCCCCAACAACATAAACAGAGATCCATGCCTGATTCACCCGGGAAAAAAGTCAAATGACCCCACTTTTTTCCTGGGAAAGCCGGTTTGCCCCTTTATCTTAATTTACTCCTCCAGCTGTGCTGAAGGGGTCCGCTCAGAAAATGAGGGCGGGCTGCGGGCGGGAAAAACCCTCTATGGCGGGGGCGAGCGGCTCGGGCCCCTTCTTTCCATTTTGGATACCCAGAATCAAATTGGGGCCCGGGAACACATCCAAAAAAAACATGGGTTTGTTAAAGTTTCAGAATTTTCTTTGGAAAACCAAGATTTTAAAAGCGGCCCTTGTGTGTTGGATGTGTCCCCCTGAAATTGCATGCGTTGTGGGGTTTGGTAAAAAAAGATTGCCAGAGGCACCCAATAGGCTTTTTTGCCACCTTGGGGCCTCGCTGTTTGCGAAAAACGGCTATTTGGGCACTCAAAACCGGGCCTTTCACTTCACGGGTTTTGGTTCCACCCTTTAAAATTTGAGGAACGGAAGCAACGAAACCAGATGTCTCCAGTTGATTAAATTCAGAAAGGTCTCCTTTTCCCTTTTGAAATTTAAACTCCCATTTTGGGTGGGTTTAAAGGGGAAAGTGCTGAGTTTTTTTTTGTACCGGGAATCCAGGAGGGGGGCCACCCATAACTGTTGTTCTTTTTTGAGGGCCCTTTAAAATGCGAGGATCATTTTTGGAGGAAATGGAGCACCCCAAGGGCACCATGTAAAGAGAGGGACCTTGTTTTCCCCAAAAGCCTCGGGGTGGGAGGGGCACAGCAAACTGATCTTCCTCCATCTTCCCCCTTTCCGCCTCAAAAAACGCCCAAACCCCTTTTTTCCCAAGGAAAGGGACTCGGTAAAGTCGGTGTCGGGGGAAAATACCCTCCTCCTCCTCCTCCCCCCCCCCTCCGCCCACAGCCCCAAACACAGCCCTGCCCTTCCCTGAGAGATGCACCCGAGGGGTTTAAGGGTTTGCCTTGCACTACCCCCGGACCCCGAACCACTGCCAAATGAAGACCGAAAAAAATTGAAAAACTGTCGGGCCTTTTTGGATTGGACCGGAGAGAAAGGCTCCGGCCCCGCATCTTTTTCCGTCTCCCCCTCCGTCGCTGGGGGTGACCCTTTTGTTTAAAAAGTGCCAACAATCATTTCCAAACTAAAAATCACCAAAATCTAAAGGGCGAAAAAAAGGGAAATCATCCAATTTGAACATTTTGGTGGCTTCCCCAAAAACTGGAAAGGAAATGGTGCGACCTTTCAACCTGCCCCCACTTTCGGGGGCTCAACACCCCGAGGTCCGCACGGGGCTGCTTGCCCCGGGGCCCAGTGTACTTCGAACTTCAAATTTTCTTTGGGCGTTTTGGCTGTCACAATCACTAGACATGTTGGAGGGTTTGGAAATCCGCTTGTTGCCACGTCAACAATGAGGTGGTTGCCCGGGGGAGGCCGGGGGCGACGTTTAAACCCGCACCAGGGGGTAAAAAAGCGGGTTTTCCAAACCTGGGAATGCGAACTCAAACCTCACCCTTTTCTTCGCGGGAAACCAGCCCCCGGGTAATTTTTAAAAATTTCGGGACGAAAAGGGTTTTAAAGACGTGGGGCCAGGAAAGGGAGGGGGTTTCCACCTACCGATCAAAAGGGCGGCCACAGATTTTCGCCAGTTATTCGCACAACACCTTCCCGGGAAACAAGGCCCCCTTTTTCACCCACCCAAATCCCGCTGGGGGTTTCCTGGGTTGGGGGCGGAGACCCTTCCCCCAGCCCCCTGCCCGTGGTTGGACGGTCTCCAAGACAAAATTAATTTCAAAAATTTGGGGGCCCGGGTTTTCCCTTTTTTTGGCACTAAAGCCACCAAGGACCTTGGGGGAAAAAGAGCCCTGCACCCACCCCTGCGGTTTTTTTTGAAGACGTGAAAACCGAGCCTAAAGACCCAAACCGTAAACCCCCCAGGGGGACTTTCCACCCAGCCACCCAGTGGCGGGTCACAGGTTTAAGGTGGCTTAGGCCGGGTTTTTTTTATAGTCCATGGGGCCCGGGGCCCAATGGACTTTTCCCCGGCCACAATTTTCAGACAAAAACCTTTTTAAAAATTTTAGATGACACGTGGCTGGCCAGGGCATTACGGCTTTATTTTGGCAAAGAAAACCCGGGTCGGCATCGGGGTTTTTGGGGGAAGGAAAGGGCCTTTGATGTGGCGGAACCCATCTGTGCCCCACCAGATGGAAAGGGAAAAATTTCCAAGGCCAAAAGCCTGGCAATGCCGACAATCAGGCTTTTGGCTTTGGGAAGGGTTTGGGGTTAAAAATGTTTCTTCCCGCCCCAAACCTGGAAAAAAAGAAGGCTGGCTGCTAGACTGGCTACTGTTGGGTTGCGGCGTCAAACTGGGGGGGGAAGGGAAGGGGGGAGGATGGGTCCTCTTTGGGGGTCGATTGGGAAATTTTTGGGGGACGGGTGGGGGCTGAACTAAAGGGTGAAACCCTGTTTTTACTCTGAGGGGAAAAAGGGCACTTTAGGAACACAAGGTTGTGGGGGGAGGAAAGGGGGAGGCGGAGACAACGGTGTGATAGTGGGGTTGGGGGCCCGGGGTCCGGGGGGGTTTGGGCCTTTTTTTTGGCCCAAATGGTTTTTCCTCCATTTCAACCATGAATTTCGGGGGTGCATGGACTTTGACAAGTTGGTTTGGGGGTTAAACACCTAAATTTCCCTTGCCTCTAAATTATGCGTTTTAACGGCAAAAACGGGGATAAAACAACCGTGGGGGGGAAACAAAGGGTTGCTCAAAAAAAAGGCCCAGGCTTGAGAGGTCCCGGACCCTTTTTTAAAGGCCCAAAAAGCGAGAAGCGGGGTTTCCCGCGCCCCTTGGGGTCGGAAAATATCCGCGGGCCCTTTTGCGACCCGCCCCTTTTCCCTTTTTGAGGCGGGACCCCCCTACTGCCCCTACCCCCCGTCTTCCCCCCTCGTCCCCCTGATAAAACACCGCAACCCAATTCTGCGAAAAGACCCCCGTTTGGGTTTCCCCAATTCGTTATCATCATCATCATCAACAAAGGGGAGGCTTGGTCTTCCCGACATTCGCATCCCTGACTGCGGGGGTTTCAAGCAAAAAGGTAGGGAAAAAGGGGGGTTGCTGAACCCCCCCTTGGGGGTTTTTGCCGGGTTGAAACCGGGTTCCTTTTCCTCCTCTGATGGCTTTAGTAACTGGGCGTCAAGGGAACAAAAACACAAACTTTGGGCCCCTTGATCTTTTTTAAAATCCTTCGACCCCAACCCCATTTTTTTTCAACAAAGAGGCTTCAAAAATGGGTTATCCACAATGGTGGGTACAAGGGGTTGACATTTTGGGGGGCCTTTGCCTTTTATTTGGAAAAAGGGTGCTGATGATGCTGAGGGTGACATTTTGGGCCGTGACGGGGGGACTAAGGTTAAAAACTGCTAATGCAGGGTTTTTTTAACCAGTGAAGAAACAGATTTGGGGACGCGTTTCCTTACCGAAATTTTACAGGGCCCCTGACCCACAATGACAGGCCCGACGTTCTTGCCAAATGATGACCCTGGCAAGCGTGTTTCGCCACACGAAAGGGGCACCTTCTCTCCGGGAACCCCTTTCCTCCCTGTCCCCCCCCCTCTTTGGGTCGCTTACCACCCTGAAAATTTTTCTCCATGTTTAAAAAATAAAAAATTTTAGAAGGTATGGAAAAAGTTTTGGAAAGTCCTCTTTTTAAAAGATGGCAAATCACAGCTATTCTCAAATCCCTCAAATCAAAACAAAATTTCTGGATTGAAATTTAAAAAAGGGTTAGGGAAACCCCTATCAACAAAGCTTGACTGACCCCAAAAATGAAAAAAAACCTCTGTTTTTAATTGTAAAACGGTAATAAACTTTTTTTTTGGGGACCTTTCCAAATTCCCCCTGTGGGGACTAAAAAAAAGCTGTATTCAAATTTAAAAATGCAAAGTAGCCATCAACAAAGCTTTACTGACAAAAAGTAAAAAAAAAAACCTTTCTGATATGTATAAAAAGGGTAATAAACGGTATTTTTGGCAAACCCATCAATTCCCTGTGGTGACTACAAAAATTTCTGTAACCAAAATTTAAAATGCAAATTTGCTCTATCAACAAACTTGCCTTTACCAAAAGTGAAAAAAAACAAACCCTTTTGAAATGTATAAAAGGATAATAAAAGGTAAATTTTTGGGCCCCTTTTTTTAGGTATTTTTTAACCGGGGTTGGTTTTTTTAAAAAGGAAGGGGGAAAATTGCTTTTGGGTTTTAAATTTAACTGCCCAAGGGGGCCTAACAACAAAGCTGGCCCCGCCCCCAAAATTGAAAAAAAAAATTTTATCTAAAATGTAACGGGGGAATAAAAAGGTATTTTTTTTGGGACCTATCAACCTGTGGGGGACTACAAAATTGCTTATTTAAATTTAAAATGCAAGGGGGCTATAAACAACAAAGGCCCGGACTGGGCAAAATTGAAAAAAACACCTACTGAAAAGGGAAACTGATAATAAAAATGGGTTTTGCACCTAACAAAAAGACCCTGCAGTTACTTAAAAAAATTTCGGGATCCTTTAAAATAAGGCAATGCAAAGGGCTAAACAAATTTTTTTCTTACAATATCCATATCCTTTTTAGAGCTTGTCTGGTTTTTTTCCCCCCCCCCCCCCCCCCCGCTCTCACCCCCCCTCCCACTCCCACCCGTTGACTTTACAGCGGTAGATGCTCCTTTAAAATTCTCTGCCTATACAAACCTTAAAATCTGTAAATCTCTGATTTAACTAAGTTCTAAGGATCCCCAGCTAAAGTGAGCTGTCTCTGTGAAAAAATAGGAATAATTTCGCTGAGCTGTTTGCTGAGCTGTTTGGACAGAGGCAGAGCGCACGGCCCTACTGCTATGAGACGCTGACCACACACTGATCTGAACAGGAAGTCTGTTCTATGTAAAACGAGGTCATGTGATTTTTCCGCCAATCGCAACCATACACACCCCAGTATGACGTCGCACACACATCTCACCTGCTCTATTCTGTAAGCTGATTTGCTGGCCGCCAAAATGACAGGAAGCGCCGAAAATGGCGCGATATTAATAGATTATGCTCCTTCGGGACCGAACCCCTTCCAGTCAACCAGGAAGTATCGCTTTCCCCTAGTTCTCCTCATGCCAAGAATATACTTGACCTCGAAGACATTGGGCGCATCAGCCACAGGCGGAGGAGGAACAGCCTTCTGGAAAAATGATTAAGGGGACCAGGGGTTTTAATAAGGAGACATGGAAATGAATTGGGGATTCTCATCGTAGGAGGGAGCCGGGAGTTTGTATGGACACCGGGTTGATGCGGCGATGACCCCCAAAGGGTCCAGGAAACGGAGGTTCCCAGTTTGTGAGAAGGCATCTTTGCGGACAAAAGAGACGAGAGCCACACCTTGTCACCTGGGAGAGAAGGATGGAAGGGGGATTCTTCTTTTTGTCCGCTTGAGTCTTCATGCGCTCCTAAGCACGGAGCAGCGACTGGCGGGTCTGGGACCAGATGACCTTCATATCTTGGGCCTGTGGTCCACCGCCGGGACCTGGGGGAGGGGGTTGCCAGAGAGGAGGAGGGGGGGGATGCAGGCCCCTACACGATGTAGAAGGGGGAGTCCCGCGGATCAGACTCAAGAGGTTATAGGAGAACTCGCCCACAGCAGTAAATTTGGGACCAATGGTCTTGACGTGCGGAGATGAAATGGCGAAGGTTTAACATCCCAAGACTTGGTTGACCCCCCTCCACCTGGCTGTTCGTCTGCGGGTGGTAGGCGGAAGAAAAGTCGAGCTTCACCCGAAGTTTTTTGGGCACAGGGCTCGCCAAAACCTGGAGACAAATGATACTCCCCGGTTCCGAACAATCTGGGGGGGAGTCTTTGCAGACAAAACACTTTGGAGGGTAAGAACAGCTCCGCCAGGCGAGGGGCCGAGGGCAAGCTGGAAAACGGGACGAATTGCGCCATTTTGGAAAAGTGATCCGTAATCACCCAATAATGGTGTTCCAGAGGACGGAGGGGGGGTCGGTTATGAAGTACATGGAGATGTTGGACCAAGGTTGGGTTGGGAATGGGGAGTGGCTGTATTTAGGCCTGCCGGCGTGTGACGCGGCGTTTTGTTGCGGGCCAGGAGTCACAAGTTTAAAACGAAAGTCCTTAACATCCTTTTCCAGCTCAGACCACCAATAGAACTGGGTATCAGGGGGAAAGGATCTTCGGGCGCCGGGAGGGACCCGCCACAATGAGCAAAGGGTCCCCATTTTATGATACGTCCTGCGCAGAGCAGGACGCACATAAGTCCTTCCAGGAGGGACCTTTCTGGGGGTCCACCGGGGCTGCCGAGATGAGATGTTCTGGAGGAATTATGTGTTCTGGAGAAGTATCTTCACCCCACCACGTGGGAGGCAACGGGAGAGGGCGTCAGCTTTACATTCTTCTCGGTGGCTGAAGTGGATCTGAAATCGAAAGGGGAGAAGAAGAGCGACCACCTACCCTGGCGTGGGTTAAGTCGCTGAGTCGTCTGCAGATTTGGAGGTTCTTGTGGTCCGAGTAGATTGGATGGGAAAACGGGCGCCCTCCAGCAGATATCGCCACTCCCACCAGGGCCCAAATTTTATGGTAGTACCTCCCGGGTCGGCCAATCGTGTAATTCCTCTCGGCCGATGAGAACGTCTTGGAGAAGAAGCCGCACGTTACAGTCTTACCCGTGGGCCCTTTTTGCGTAAGAACTGCTCCTAAAGATGAGGCATCCACCTCCAGTGTGAAGGGTTTTGTGGAATCCGGACGTGCAAGGATAGAGGCCGTAGAGAAGGCGGACTTGAGCTTTGAGAATGCCTCCTCGGCCTTGACCGGCCAGCTGAGTGGATTAGCTTGTTTTTTGGGTGAGGGCTACTATCGGGGCCACCAGCGTGGAGAAGTGGGGAATGAACTGGCGATAGTAGTTGCAGAAGCCCAAGAATCGCTGGATAGCCCACAGCCTGACTGGGCATGGCCACTGAAAACACGGCAGACAGTTTTGCTGGGTCCATCGTGGCCTTGGTCAGAGATGACGTACCCAAAAAGGGGGGGCTAGTTGATGGAAGAGGCAACTTCCCTAGCTTGGCATACAGGTGGTTCTCCCGGAGACGTCTCAGTACTTGACGGACATGGCTGCGGTGGGTCTCCGAGGTCAGAGAAAGAACACCAGGATGTCATCAAGGTTAGACCACCCCGCAGGTGAGGAGGAGGGTCCCTGAAGACGTCATTCATTAGCTCCTGAAAGACAGCGGGAGCATTGCACAGTCCGAAGGGCATCACCAGGTACTCAAAGTGCCCATCCCTGGTGTTGAAGGCCATCTTCCATTCGTCGCCCTTGCAGATTCGGACCAAGTTGTGGGCCCCCTCTAGATCCAACGTGGAGGAAAATCTTGGTGCCCTGCAAGCGATCAAACAGTTCAGTGATCAGCGGCAATGGATAACGGTTCTTTACCGTGATCTTGTTAAAAGCCCGGTAATCTATGAAAGGGCCGCAAGGTACGTCCTTCTTGTCACGAAAAGAACCCCGCCCCAGCGGGAGACAAAGGGACTTTCGGATGAACCCTTTCCCGGGGAGATTCTCCTGGATTTTACTCAGACATAGCTTGGGTCTCGGGACCGACAGTGGGTAGACTCGGCCCGGGGAGGACTGGCACCCTGGTAGCAAGTCAATTGGGCAATCGGTATGGGGGGATGCGGAGGAAGACCTCGCTTGTCTCTCAGAGAACACATCGGCGTACTCCCGATATTCGGGCGGTTTAGCCCGGGCAAGGGGCTCCTGAACGGTTGCGCGAGAGAGGGGAAGCACCGGGCGAGGTGCCCACCAAACAACGCCCCCGACAGTTGGGACCCTAACGAATCACCTCTCCAGTAGACCAGTCCAGGATAGGAGAGTGGAGCCGCAGCCATGGGAATCTGAGGAGGATCGCCGACGAGGAGCGAGGCAGCACGTAGAAGGAGATTTCTTCCTTATGCAGCGCCCCCACATGGAGGGACAGGAGCTGGTGATGAACTGGATGGTGTCGCTAAGAGCTCCCGCTGACAGATGAGATGACAAGCGGTTTCTCCAGGGGGTTTCCACTGGAAGCCGATACTGCCCTTTACTAGGGACTGGTTTCATGAAGTTCCCGGCGGAGCCCGAGTTTCCCGAATACGCCGGAATTGGAACGTGATACACTCTCTGACACGACCTGCCCCTGGCATCAACAGGCGTGGAGAGGAGGAGGTTGCACCTAGGAATGCCTCTCCTACAGATCCTAGGGGGCGGGAGTTTCCCCCAGGGCTTGGGGCGCTTGGGGCAGTTCCTCCCCGGAAAATGGGTCTGGGCTGCCACAGTAGAGGCAACAAGTTCCTTTCCGACGCTGGGCCAACTCTTGCTCAGAGAGGCGGGCCCGATTCAACCGCTGGGCTACTGGTGGGTGTTGGTGGCTGTGGCGCAGGAGGCCTCTGGAACCACTGGTGCCAGGCGAGGAAACCGGCAGGTTGGGCTGACTGAGCCCCCTTGCCCAAGTTCTTCCTCCGTTCAAGGAAGCGTACGTCAATGGGGGTTTGCTAACCCGGGTCAAAGGCGCTGAGGGAAGGGGAGGTCTCTAGCGGCCAAGACGTCCTTAACTCGGCTTGAGGCCCTTTCTTGAAGGTAGCACACAGAGCAGCCTCATTCCATGACGTTCAGAGGCCAGAGTTCGGAATTGTACTGCGTAGTCTCCTACCAGACAGGTCCCCCTGGCGTAAGTTTAGGGGGGCTTTTCTCAGCGGAGGGGTGCACGGGTGGTTCCTCGAAGACGTTTTCGAACTCATGAGGGAACAACTGTAGATCCGCCGTCACTGGGTCGTTTCTGTCCCATAGGGGTGTAGCCCATGTCAGGGCCTTCCCGGCGAGGAGGCTGACCCCGAACGCCACCTTCGCACGTTCAGACAGGAATGATAGACATTGGCTCCCACGTGCATAGAGCATTGGGCGATGAACCCCTGCAGGTTCGGGTCTCCGTCGAACTTTAGATGGGGAGCGACAGGCGAGCTTGGAACCCCTCAGGACCGCAGGAAACCGTAGGGGGAGGAACAACCGCTGGAGCGGCGAAGGCTGCTGCTGCTGGACGGTGAGAGTTGCTGCAACATGGTAGATAGCTGGGTAAGTTGCTGTGCCTGTTGACCGAGTTGCTTTTGATTGGGGGCAACAACGGTCGTCAATCGCCAGGTGGGTAACGGCACCTTGGCGGGATCCATGGCCGGATCCTACTGTTACGGTCTGGAGGTGGATCCATGGCCACCCCCAGGCGATGGCGTAAGCCCACACCAGGGAGTGGAGTCTAAGTGGGACCCGGTATTCGCCAGAGCCCGCCGCAAAGCGGGATGGTCTTGCTGTGGCGGGTGTCCACCAGGTCACTATCACTGGCGAGGCTTGCCGGCGGTGGCGGCCAAGGGTACGAGGTACAGGATCGGCAATCAGGCTCGTAGTCGGGGACAGGCAGGGGGTCAGGACAGGTGGCTCTGGTTCGTAGACGGTGGACAAGCAGGAGGTCAGGACAGGCGGCTCTGGTTCGTGGTCGGTAAACGTAGGCAGGAGGTCGGTACACAGTAGACAAGACTGGAACACTTTGGACAGCTTTTCACCTTTGGGGAATTTCAACAAGGATCCGGGGAGGGCCCGGGAGGAAGGGGCCGGACTAAATAGGAGCAGTACCCGGCAATGAACCAATAACCGGCGCACTGCCCCTTTAAATTCAAACTGCCGGCGCGCGCGTGCCCCTAGGGGCGGAGCTACGCGCCGGGAGACGGGCCCAAAAAGAGCAGGAGCGCGGCCGGGTAAGTGAACGGCGGAGGGGGCTAAGACATGAGTGGACCCCGAACCCGACATGCGGGACGGGGCTCCGCTGGAAGCAGGGGCACGGGCGCGCCTGCGACCCGGGACAGTGGTACACTGCTCCTTTACATCTGAATGCACCAGAACACACATGCACACTATGGAGAAACTATGAAGGGCCAGCAGATGGAGGGGTTGTGGCAGGAAGGCTGCAATAAGTATAGGTATGTAGACATAAGTCGCAGTGTCAAAAGCTGCAGACACAAGGTACACTGTAGTTCATCCCACAGTATAAATTACTCAGTAAAGAGATCAATGACCAGGCTTTTGTATTTCCCCACTGAAATATTTCTTTAATCTTAATAACTAAAGTATTAGTTTTCTATGCTTCCAGTGAACGCCAAAGGTGAATATCATTTCTACTATGGTTGCACTGCTCTCAAATGTTCATTTTCATCCACAAGCAACATAGCTAAGTTAGAGAAGAAGTCAATACTTGATAATGCCTCAGGAGCACTCTGGAGCTCCAATATGTGACTTACTTTCAGAATAACAAGACATCAACTGATTTTCTGTCAGCAGGGCAATGTCATTGATTATGGGCCCATTTCAAACAATGTTTCATGACAGATGTAAGGAGCAGAAAATGAAATAAGCTATGAAATGTCCAAGAACCATAGTGTGACTTTTATGTTACCCATCTTAAAGATAGTCACCAAATCATGGGATTAAGCCAAGTTATTACAATATGTATATGGTTAACAACATGGCAATAGGGAATTCTGTACTTGTGTTCCATGATTGCTACAGAAAGTATGGTAACTGCATTGTGGATAAAGTTGATTGATGACTCCAGCTCTACACATGTCATTCCCACCATGTTATAAGTAAAGTATTGTGGATGTAAAGAGACAGTAAAATTCCCTAACTGTTTGGCATGATGACACTGGTACAGTAGTAAGAAAGGGAACTGAGTATTAATGCTGTGCTGAGAGTGAACAGAGAAAGTTCTGGCTGCCAAGACTAGTCTTGACCTATGGACTGCTCTGTGGGCTATGAAAAGAGTGAGCCATGCAATCTGTGAACAGCATCACTGTACAATGTCTACTGCCACTGAGAGACATAGAGAGAACTGTGGCCAGAGTATTACATAAATAGGAGTATGGCATACGTGACATGTAAATCATCTGAGTTAGTAGCGCTGCTTCAGTATACAGACTATGAACAGTGACCATAGATGCAGGCCTGTTAGTGGTTAAAGAACCTCTGGTACAAAGGACAAAGACTGAAACAGAAAAAGTACATGGTGGCTTAGCACTGTTGTCTTGCAGCACTAAGGTCAATAGTTCAAATTCAATGAAGAACAATATTCACATGGAGTTTATATGTACTTTTGTGTATAGGTTTACTGTGGCGGTACGCCAACCCCCCAAAAAACATAATGTTGGGTTAACCTGAAATTTAAATTGTGAGCTGCAATGGGGCCCGGAAAAATTTTGAGTAATAATAACCCCTGTGTTCAGCACTGTAAAATATGTCAGAACCATATAAATAAATTACTGCATCACAACAGTCTACTGTAATTGTTTCTAAAGCATATGCCTATAATTGAGAACCTCCAAGCATCCAAGCACCTGTACTGTGGATGTTATCTATAGCTTTAGGTCTCTATACTGAGTCATTGTGAGTTCTGCATCCACATGACTGTGTCAGAGCAATTATTGCTGCACTGTCTCTTCAGTGAGGAAGAAAATACTTGACCCGTCTACATTACAGCCAATAACCCGTAGGATGTCACTATTCCACATTCAATGGCATATTAAGATAACAGCTTTTTCATCAGAAAGATCTGTTGTGAAATCCATAGCAGAAATCCAAGGGGATGCCCTCAGATTTTTGCCACGGATTCTCAGATTTCTCAGCTACCTAACACATAATTCAATGTGATCCCACATCAAAGAAGTGACATGCCGCTTCTGACACGGAATCTGAGTGAAAAATCAGTCTTGTGAACACATCCTAAAGGGTTAGCTGCAGTGGTGTAGATACAGGGGTTCTCAACAGTCGCACTTGTAATCCGGCCCCTGAGCCAGTTGGGTCCACAGGCCCTCCTCGCCACTCAGCTGCATTGCTGGGTCACATAAACCCAGCAAGATATTGATCGCAGCTGCTACCTGCATGGTGAACTCAGCGGCTGAGGCTGAATGGCCAGGATACATACTAATCCTAGCCATTTAGCCCACTGAAGGCAGTGGTGTGATGTAATGATGTAATTGCACCGCTACCTGTACTAGACCCTGAGCCTATCACTAGGCTCAGGGTCTAGTGGACACAGGAAGTGGAAAACCGAAGTGGGTGGTGTGATGATGCCCAATTCATGTTCAAAGACAAGGGTTCAGCAGGAGAACAGGGGAGAAGTGAGCATTATTATTTTTTTTTAATTGGGGGTCCTATATTCAGCTACCTAACTACTGGGGGGACTATATACATCTACTTAAGCACTGAAGGGGCCCTATACACAGCTACCTAACTATAGAGGGCGCCCTATACACAGCTACCTAACTACTGCAGGGTCATCTTTTCCATTGCGCACACTAGGCCATTGCCCGGGGGCCCCACAAGTATGGGACCACAGTTGCTATATGTATGTCCCAGGAATTTAACTGTTTGTGTGTTTTTTAGGATGTGCAAACAGTTAAAAACCATGGTGAAGAAGGGAGCAAAAGGATTGTGATAAGTGGCGTGATAATATGAGTGTGCTTGGAGGTGGCTAGAGTCAATGGCCTAGTGTGATGTCATGTATTTGGGCGGGGCGCACTGCAGTGTTATGGAACTATATACGACTCCCTAACTACTAGGGGGACAGTATATACTAACCTATCAACTATGTGACCTATGTACCTACTTACCTATTTACCTATGGGTGGCCCTATATACCTAACTACTAGGGACCCTACATTACCACCTACCTACCAGTGGCCCTATGTACCTACTTATCTGCTGGGGGGTCCTATATACCTACCTACTAGAGGGGCCCTATATATCTACTTACTAGAGAGGACCCTTTATCCATACCTCCTAGAAGAGGCCCTATTTATCTATCTTCCTACTGGGGGGGGCTATGCATCTACCAATTGGATGGCCCTATATACCTATCTACTGGGGAACCCTATGTACCTATTTATTATGCGGGGACTTAATACATACCTACTGGGGGCCTATGTACCTACTTACTGGGGGAGCCTTATATCCCTACCTACTGAGGGGACCCTATCTACGCTGCTTTTAGGTAGGTTAGACCTTGAAAATTAGATAAGAAGACAGGATCTTTTTATTAAGTAGGTAGAGTCCCCCTTCAATATAGGGTTCTCTTCAACTACCTATTGGGGGCACTATATATCTACCTATTGGTGGCCACTACATATACTTATATACCTACTGAGGGGAACCTTAGACTGAAAGAGGCGTACCTGCCTGCAATTTTTTTTTTTTTTTTGGGGGGGGGGTGGGGAGCTCTACCTACTATATGGAGTGATTTCCTACCTATTGGTGTCACAAATGAGGGCACTATAATTGGTTGGGGGAACTTTCACTGTTTGGATTCTAACATGTTTGTGTGGTAAATTCTGCAGGGGGGAGTTGTGGCCGGGAGAAGATGGTGGTCTGGACTGGATGAAGAAAGAAAAGAGAGAATGACTCATCAGAAAAGACATCACCTATGAGTCCCTAAATGTAACTGCATGGTAATCACTTATGTGTGCAGTCTTTGTACACTGGTAACTACCACTACATGGTCACTGTATTGTGGCAATATAGATTCTGCAGAGCCTATGTACACTGGTAGCTACCACTATATGGTCACTTTATGGTGGTGATAGTAGTTTTAGTGCAACAGTTTGTATTCAGTAACAGTACAATGGTATTATTCAGACCCTTTATGATAGTGATATGTGGTCATGATGTGGCGGTATTAGGTGCTTGTTTATTGTTATTGATATTATTGGTTTTGGTAAACTGGTTTGCTCAGTAACTTTATGATGGTATTAATCACTATATGGTATTGATATGTGGCATATTATTTGGTCCTTCTATATTGTTGTTATTGGTAATATTGGTCTTGGTATACAAGTTTGGTCAGTAATATATATAGTGGTGACATGTACTGATAATATGGCTCTTATATACTGTGACTATACTTCCACTCGCTCACTCATATTTGGCTGCCATCTTGACCGGCCCTGTGGGTCACAGAGCTCCAGAATCTACGTCTTCCGGTAAGACAGTTATGGCACACATGTCACCCGGACTACACTGTATTTTAAAACTGGCCTCAGCCAGCTTTATTCTTCAACAACGACTTACAGTACAGGGCACGAAAAAAACGAAATAAACCAAGCTCACTACACATTAGTAGAAACCCTCTCTACTTGTGGCCACGGCTTATCACCAAACACCAAAAACACATTACTCACAGTCCAGTAAACTGCAGAGGCTTCCCTCAAGCTTCTGGGGGCAAGAGCTCTCTCTCTTACTCCAAACTTTTAGGTATCAACCACACCCCCTAGATCACCTGGAGTACCAGGTTTTTTCATAGGCCTAAAGGGACCTGCAAAAAGCCTGCCCTGGAATGTGGGAATGGTTACCCACCCAACACTACAGGCGTTCCTGGGAAAGGCAACCCATAATTAGCCGCATAGCAGCCATGTTAGTTACATGTGACAAGAACCTATCGCTACTGCTGCAAAATAGTTGCCTTCCCCCAACGAGACCAGGTCTTCGGTGGCATGTCTTCAGTAGGTATCCTATTATACTCCACCTAGTGGGAGAATCATACAACATCCTAAGGTTGCTCTGACCCGCAGAATACAAATAACATGCCAATTAAACTGTGCTATGTAAACTTAAAAAAAAACTAAACCCCAAAAACAAAGGCACAATTGCATTTTTCCTGTTTCTCACACTTTTTTAGGGGAGGTTAGGAGTAGAGATGAGCGATTTAATTGAGTTAAAATGAAATCGAGTCGATTTTTACAGTTTTCTCGATCTCGATTTGATCCGATTTTTTTTCTTAAAATTGGATCATAAATCGAGATCTAGACTTATAATCGCCCATTTTCGCAGCTTCCTGTACTTTTGGCGGCCAGCCAATCAGTGCAGAGCACAGAGGGGGGTAAAGAACGTAACCAGTGGGGGGGTGCAGGGATCTCATTGGATGCTTAAATCACATGACCCTGTTTTATCTACTGTATGTCACTGTACTTCCTGCTGAATGCCATTACGATTACAAACTGTGAACTGAACACATTGCTTTTTCTGCACTGCTTTTTTCAAAGCAGGCAGACACACCATTTCCCAGCGATTTCCCAAAGGAAAAGCTGCTAGATAGATTAGTTAGGGTTGGGGTACAACAAGTTTAAGGGAATCCTAGACATTTAGTCAGAGATTTTGATATAGCTGCATACTGTATCTTTGCATTGCCCAAAAGTTCCTTGCGCAGTTTTTTTTTTTTTTTTTGGAGGGGGGGGTGGAGCTTAGTTTTGGGGGCAGCTTGTGGACAAATTACAAAAAATGAAAGCAAGAACACTGTTGATTTGGTGTCAAAATTTTTTTCCGTAAAAACCCCATTTCATAGATTTCCTTAGAAATAATTATATTTTAACGCCTATTTGCCACTTTTACCACAAAGTATAGGGATTTAAGAACACTGTTTTTGCTGGGTTTTTAGGTCATAAATGTTGAAAAAAAAAAAGTGATCGTCAAAGTCCTATTCAAAAAAAACTTGTTTTAAAAAACTCTTTTCTTTTGCTGAAGTTTATAGAATTGCCGAAAGGTCATTTTTGCTGGTTTTTGGGGGAGGCCACTTTTAAAAGACAGCAATAGTAAAGGTCGTATTGAAAAAATTCTTATTTCAAATACTAATTTTTCTTGCAAATTTTATTCTGAGTGTCCATAGGGTCATTTTGCTAGTTTTGGGGTCAAAGGCTAAATGTAAAAGGAGTGCCAGAGGTGCCAAAAAGGGCAATACTTTTGTTAGGGGCCCTAATCAAAAAAAGGGCCCAGTCATATGTTAAAAATTTGGAACTAGTTATGGGTGGGAGCCCCATTTTATTTAAGCTGCATAGGGCCTTGAAATGGTTAATAGATGACCAGCCCTGGGGTACCACTGCAAACCCCCCCATAACTACGGCCCTGCCAGCTGAACCTCCCTGTTCCCCGTTGGGGATGTTTTTGCTCCCCACCACATACAGGGCATGTTTTTGGGGCCCGGGTTTAAAAAAGTGTTTTGGGGTCTCCGGGTTTTTCCCAATACCTGGTGTTTCCCTTATGTGCCAATGTAGCCCCATGGGCACTGTACCCTAAAACTCCCTATAGTACGCTGTCCCCCATTTTTTTCATTTAGCCTTTGGGAAAAATAATAAATTTAATTTTGCGGGGGTTAAAATTTTTGTTCTGTGCCTTTTTGTAGCCAAATTTTTTCATTAATAAGTTAAAAATTCGTTACCCAGTTTACTTTTTTTGGTTTTGGAAATTCCGGGCTTCCCCTCCCCTTTTTTTCGGAAAAAAATTTAACCTGATCATCTTTTTTTTGATTTTAAAAGGGAATTGGCGATTGACGAAAATCAAAAAACAACACGTTTTTTCTTTAAAAATTGGAAAATGGGGCTCGATCTACTTTTTTTTTAGTGATCGTTTCCAATTTTAGGAGTTTGAGGGAACTTTTCATTTTTGGGGTTTTAAAAGTTTGTTTTTTTTGGCCCTTTTTAAAATTTAAATTTTCTTTTTTAAAGACAATTTTTTTAAACAAAAATAATTGTTTTGCAAAATTGTTTACACCCAAACCCCCAAATTTTTTTTCCCTTTCATGTCAATTGGGGAAACCCGGGGGTTTGGTTAAAAAGTTTTGGGGGTTCCCCGGGGTCTTTTGGGTTTTGCGGATGGGGGAAGGGGGCTCAGGCTGAAATCGGACCCGGGGGGCCCGGGAGCTTTTAGGTAGGTAGGCTACAGGAGGTAGATTGGACACTGGAAAGGGCAGTATTTGGGCCCCGGGGTAGGTAGGTATGCAGTAGGGGGACCACGGGTACGCGTAGGGGGGCCCCAGGAAAGCTAGGCTATAGGGGAGTCCCACATAGGTAGACAGGTAGGGAAATAGGCTAGAGGGGGGGGCCCCAAATTTGGCCAAGGGAGGGAGGGTTTAGGTAGGTATAGGGGAATATATTAAAGGGAAGTTCAGTTTTAAAGGGATTTTATGGAGCTAAATTTGGTAAACAGGCAGGGTTTTTTGGTAGCTATAGGGAGCCCTACCCGGTAGGGAGGCTATTTAAAGGGAGTAAAGGGGGCCCCCTTTTAATAGACAGGCATGTTTAAAGGGGGGGTATAGATAGGCAAAAACTTTAGGGGGCTATAGGGGCATACAAAAGGGCTTTTGGGGGCTCATAGGAAGGGTAAGGGGGGGTTTTTTATAAAGGGAAGGCAGGGTGGGATATATATAAAAATAAAATAAAATATATATATATAATATATAAAAAATTTAATTTATATATTATATAAAATATATATATATATTATAATAATATATTTTAAAGTATAAATAATGTAGGGGGTTTTTATAGGCAAAGGGGGGCTATATATATTATTTATATATAATTATATATTATATATATATATATTTATATAAAATTTTATAAATATATATATATAAAAAATTAGGGGAGGCAGGGGTTTATAGGCCCGGGGAAGGTGGGGCTGGGTGGACTAAATATATTGGCAGGGGTATTTGGCAGGCAGGGTGGGGGTATTATAAAGGAGGGTATAAAAGGCATTTGGTGGGCTAATTTTTATAGGCGATAGGGTGGGCTAAAAATTTTTTTGGGAGGTGAGGAAAAATAGGGGAGGCTGGGGTCTATCAGGGGGCAGGGGGGTAAAAAAAAAAAATCAAAAAAACCTCCGTCCACGCTCCCCTTTATGCGCTGCGCCCCCGGCCGCTGTGCCCGTGCGGGGGGTGCGATCATGTTACGTAATTGCGCTGCCCACATGATCACTGATAGCCGGCAGGGGAAGTAGCAGAGTGGAGCGTTGCTCCTTCTGCTACTACCGGGCAATGCTGCCTTTCACACGCTCAGGCCCGGAGGGCCGGGTGTTCAGAGGCGAGATCGCCGGGCCCCTCAGCTTCGCGCCGCCGCATGACTGTTAAAGAGCGGATTACTGGGGTAGTAGACGTAGTGATCGTTTCCCAGGGCCCGGCCCCTTAATAGCCCAGGCCCCAGGCAGCTGCTACGTCCTGCTACCCTGGTAGTCGCCCGGGTTTATAATGTATTTATCTCTGAAGAAAAATTTTACTAGTGGGTGTAACTGAGACATGACTGGAAGAGAGCTAGACTGACTGGTTAATTTACAGGTTATCCATAAAATAGGATATGGGAGTTCTGCATTTTATGTGAAATCCTGTCTAAAGCCAACACTGTGGAAAATATAGATAAAGGAAATGAACATGTGCAGTCATTAATGGAAATATGACAGGGGAGTAAAAAATAATAACATTCTATTAGGGATCTGTCATTATCAACAAATATAACAAATCAATAGAAGATGTACTCCTCAGACAAATAGATGAGGGGAATAATCATAATGGGGGTTGTTATTATAGGTGACTTCAACTACGCACCTGTATCAAATACAGGAAACGGGTTTTTTTGGTCAGTATATAAAGCTAGTTAGTTTCCCAACTGGTATAGGAACCAACTAGAGAAAAGGCTTATTTGGACTTAATATTAATCAACAGACCTGACAGAGTAACAAAGATTTAGATGGGGGGCATCTAGGAAATAGTGACCACAATATAAAAACATTTTCATTTATCCTTCATAGAGTTTTTTTTTTATCAAAGAGGACACAAGCACTGAATTTCGGGAGGCTAATTTTAATTAACCACATTGACTGGACAAGGTCTTAAAAAAAAAAAGAACAGAGAACAAATGGGAGTTCTTAAAAACATTTTAAGCACCCACTGTAAAAAGAAAATAAAAAATTGTTTTAGGAAAAAAATTTGGGTTTAATTTCGCTATCATAAAATTTAAATTTAAATGCTAAATATGAAGGGACTTGGTTTGGTCTTCATACAATGTTGTGTTTTAGTATGAAAACGCATATGACGCCGCCGCTCTTAGAATCGCTTCACTATAAAATTCAATGGGAACTTAAAGGCAAAACTAAACCAAAAAACTGAAGCTGGAATGTAGCCTGATAACCTCAGGGCCGCGACAGCGGGAAAAAAACAAGCTGAGGGCAAGGTGGAATCAGTGACAGAGTGTGGAGGACGGCAGCAGCCACGGGAGCATGAGGCAGAGAGTGGCCCCAATGACATTCTGGAGGTGGCAAAAACAGGAGTGGGCCCAAAGAGTGGCACAATGACAGTGTGGGGGCACGCAGCAGTCACAGCAGCACCGTGAGTCAGAGAGGCACAATGACAGAGTGTGGAGGTGACGGCAGCAGCCACAGCAGAATGGGGCCCAAACAGAGGGCCCACAATGACAGAGTGTGGAGGGCACGACACACCCAAACAGCAGCAAAATGAGGTCAGACAGTGGCAAATGACATTCTGGAGGGGGCAAAAACAGGATTGGGGCCACAGAGGGGCACAATACACAGTGTGGAGGCACGGCAGCAGCCACAGCAGCGCATGAGGTCAAAACAGTGGCACAATGACAGGTGGGGTAGGTCAGGCAGCACCACAGTAGCACATGAGGTCAGAGAGTGGCACAATGACATTCTGGAGGTGGCAAAAACAGGAGTAGGCCACAGATGGGCACAATGACACAGTGTGGAGGGCACGGCAGCAGCCACAGCAGCAGCAGAATGAGGTCAGAGAGTAGCACAATGACACGGGTGGATGTCCGGCACCAGCAACAGCAGCAGCAGCATGAGATCATAGAGTGGCACAATGACAGTGTGGAGAGCAGGGCCGCAGCCACAGCAGCAGCAGAATGAGGTCAGAGATTTGGCACAATGACACAGTGTGGATGTCATGGCACCAACAACAGCAGCAGCAGCATGAGGTAAATTAGATGGCCCCAATGACACAGTGTGGAGGTCACGGCAACAGCAGCATGAGGTCAGACGTGGCACAATGACATTCTGGAGGTGGCAAAAAACGGGTGTAGGCCACAGAGGGGCACAATGACAGGGGTGGAGGTGGCGCGGGGAAAAAGGGGGGCCGAGGAAAGGCCATAAAGATTTCGGGGGAAAAAGTGACAATGACATGACACAGTGTGGAGGTTGACCGCAGCAGCAACAACAGGAGCAGCATGAGGTCAGAGAGTGGTACAAAGACACAGGGTGGATGTAAAGGCACCAGAACACAGCAGCAGCATGAGGTCATGGAGTGGCACAATGAATGGGAGGTTGGTGCAATACCAATCCCTGGTAAAGATGGTGGTAGGCACATGGGAAACTGTCAGCAGATGTGTGGCATCAGACGGGTGGCGCCATCAGTTTGGATGAGGCAGGTAGTTTGAACCCAGACTCATTTCTCAAAGTTTTGGGTGAGGCGCATGGCTGATGTAATCTGACCCTAAGGCACTGGTGTGTGGAAACCCTGGCCATCCACGCTTGATTAATCTTGAAAAGGTCATCGTTCCACATTTCCCTGGACAAGCAGGTTCTCCTTGGGGTAACGATGGCCCCCGCTGCACGAGCACCCGCTCTGATGCCACATATTGGCCGGGCAGGACAGCTTCTCCACGCAAACTCGGGAAATTTGCTGCCACACATCCAGTTTGGCTTTCCCAGTAGTTTAGCGGGTCTTCTAACTGGGGTGGGAGAGTTGCTGTCCAAGTAGGGCCCCCCACCTGTTGGTTCAGGGACTGCTCCAGTCCTGCTGCTGCTGGGACTGCCCCCTCCTAGGGGGTGAAGGAAGCTGCTCATCAGTGACTCCAGACATTTGGTTCTGCTGATGGAACTGGTACTGCTCCTACCCCCCCCCCCCCACCTACCCCTGCAGCCGCGGCAGTAGTACGTGAGCGCTGAAGAACCCCCCGGTCAGACCTGTCAGGAGGGACGATGCCGCACATAGGCAGAAGCCAACTGACCTACGGAGGATTTCCCTATAGAATTTGAGTTTGTCCTCCCTCTCAATAGCTGGGAAAAGGCTCCCATTTGACCGTAGCGAGGGTCCCAATAGGGTGGAGAGCCAGAAGTCATCCCTCTGCCGAAAGCTGACTATTCGGCTGTCACTAGCCAGGCAAATCAGCATGCGCGGGCCATCTGCACAAGTGACTCTGAGACTCCCTGCCTCCATCTCCCCTGTATACTGCCACGGTGCTTCTGGGTCATCTGCCTCGTCTTCCTCATCTCCATTCACCTTTCCCCCAGCTGCTCCTGCTCCTCCTCTCTGTCACCTGGGTAGAAAATCCATCATTTCACCAGACAATGCTTCTGCTTCAATGTCCTCCTCCTTCTCCTCCAGTTCAGTCTCCACCGGACTTATTGGCCGCGAGATTAGTCGCCACTCTCCAGTCCCCTGCCCAAAAAGATTTTCAGCATCTGTTCCAGGACAATGAAGCAGGGGAAAGACGTTATTCATCCCGTAGTCCAGGCGACTGACAAATAACGTCACCTCCTCAATGGCCTCAGCAAATGGCAGGTGTCACGCATGAGCTGCCACTGGTTTACATCAAAGTACACAGGGAGTACTCTGTCCCCCTGGATCATCAAAAATCGTTAATGGCCTTTTTCTGTTGCGGGGGGCCGTTCTGCCGCTGCAGCTAGAGGAGGTGTTCTGGCTTTGTAGGAATGGATGAAGTGCATACACAGTTTCCTGGCCATTTTTAGAATCTTCTGAAGATCGGTGGAAGACTTAAGGAACCTTTTCACACCAGATTGAACACTTGCGCCAACAGGCGCATGGACCATCCCTCCTCGGTAAGCGGAACCAGTTCCTCCCATTGTCCATCACCATGGTTTCTGATTTTTCAGTTGGCGGAGAAAGCCACACATCGATTTCTTGTGCATGACGTGGAGCAGTTTCCTCCCCTTTTTGGGCTTGTTCGCCGAGGGCAAGCCAGGTGTAGAACTGCGTGACACCGCTGTGCCCTACACAATGGGTATGATGGGATCAGTACTTGTGGAGGTGGTGGTGAGGAGGCGGACATTGGTGCCAGGAGCCGCAATTGACAACGTGGGTGGAGAGAGCGCGTCTCCTGTCCAAATTGTTGTGTGCCTGAGCAGGAAGCACATTCACCCCGTGGGCCGAAAGGACATGACTGGGCCTGACCGTTTAGTTACAGCTCCAACGTCCCGCTTTCCGTGCACCTTTGGAACAAACCGATAAGCTCAAAGGACTGGCCCACCTTTTGTTCTACATATTTATGAATGCTGGTACTTTCCTTTTTGGAAAAGAAAATTTCGGCTTGGAACTCTCATCTCGGCTCGGGATAAGCCCTTATTCTCTGAATGGTGCAGAGTCCACCATTTGGAAAGGGAGGGACTGCGTACCAACAACTGGACAGGGGCACAGTCAGCTTCTCACCTTAGATGGTTGTGATGCATACTGTTTTTCTCTTTGCAATTGCCTCGCTGAATGACTGCTGGCGTCATGAGCAGCGAGGACAGGGGCATCTGGACCGGAGATGATGTCAAGAGAAACACTCCCTTCTGCAGAGGGGTGGAGCCTTGACTGGCTGCAATGGCATGCATGTCACTGGGCGCTGCTGTATGCTGCTGCGGCAGGAAGGACTACCATATCTGAGCCACGTTTCTCCCAGGCCCCGGGTGGTGACCTGCATGTGTTGACGCAGGCCCTGGTGCCAACATGTGGTCGGGTACATCATCATCATTTATGTTTTTATAGTCACTGCTGTCCTATCACCGGTTTGGTATGCAGAGGCTGACCCCTCACAACATGACCTCCCATGCCATCTCCACATCCCTCTTTTTCCACCTACTGCAAGAAGCAGGCACATTGGCCCCATTTTCTCGCTGCCAAGTAGCTGCTGACGCCCTCCTCAAATTGTTCATCCTCACTATAAAGTGGCGCTGAGCCCCGACCACATAGTAGATCTCTAGCGGGGAACCGGGTGGGACAGGGCGGGTTGAGGTAGGTGAGGGCCGCTGACTCGCTCCTGGGCCATGCCAACTAAGGTTGTGTCTGACGTTTCCACCGACTCTTGCTGGGTTTGTCAATTTCAAACTGGGAGGAAGTGGATGACTTAGTCAACCATCAAAAACCATTGGGTTGCTGAACAACAAAACGCCGCTAGATGACAGTGGCATTCTGGCCTCACCGAGTGACCCCTGCTGCGACGTCCCCTTGCTGTGCTGCGACCTGGGCCTGCTCCAGGAATGTTTGTGCCACTGCCACTCGCAGATGAAGAGCCTGCCACCTCTTTGTCTGACATACTGTTTGTTCTAAAATGTACAGACACTGTTGGATGAAGATATCTGTATATGAAAAATACACAACCTGTAATTGACTCCAAATGAACCCACTAACAAGCTAGGGCAACCCTTGGATATTAATTGCGCTCCACAAATGGGCAGGAAAAATTTACTTGTATGTGCCGTTTAAAAACACTGCGTATTTTACTGAATATAAAGCACAAACAGGCTTAATAAACCTTCGGATATGAATAATGCTACAGGCAAAATTTTCTTCTGTTGGCGGTGAAAACAGAATGTTTCTTTTTTACTTAATGTACAACACTGCAGAAATACTTAGTTAACCCTTGATATAAATTTGCAAAAGGAATGTGCTGCCAACAATTACCAGCTTTGCAGCGTGTTAAAACGGCGTGTATTTTACGGAACACAACAACAGAAAAACTTGTAATTAACCATCGGTTCTAAATTATGCTAGAGGCAACATTTATTTTTTGGCGTTGAAAAAGGATGTTTCTTTTACTAAGTACAACTGCAGAAAAATACTTAGTTAACCCTTGGATGTAAATTGCGCAAAATAAATGTGCTGCCAACAATTACCAGCTTTGTAGCGTGTTAAAACGGCATGTATTTTACGGAATACAACAACAGAAAAACTTGTAATTAACCTTCGGTCATGAATTATGCTACAGGCAAAATTTCTTCTTTGGCAGTGAAAAAGAATGTTTCTTTTATTGACCACAACAGCAGAACAACGCCTAATTAACCCCTGGATCTAAATTGCGCAAAAGAAATGAGCAACCAAAAATTAAGTGGTATTTGGATTGTAAAAACGCTGTTTCTTTAACTGAATACAACAGGAACAGGCTTAGATAACTTGGATATTCAATGTGCTGAAGAACTGAGCAGATAGCATTAAAATGGATATTTGCAGCTCGCATTGGACGCCAACACTGGACTTTAGTTCCAATTACCCCACAAAATCAGATTAGAACGTAAGAGGAAGCAATTTCTGTGACAAGCTGTGACCACCTCCCCAAAAATCGCTCTATGAAAAGTTGAGTTTCTTTAGTATGAGATATTCATAAGCAGCAGCCTGGTGGCAGCACCTTTCCTACACAGCAACACAGTGAGATGAGTGTGAGGAGCATTCATGAGAGCCTGGACTTATATAGCTGCGGTGACGTAAAACAATCCCGCCGGTCCTCTGATTGGTTCATCGCCTCTGACACACTGTCATGTAGGCTACGCCTTTCTTCATTCCCAGACATCTTTGCCTTCATGTAAACGCCATGTTGCTAGCAACGCCCAACATTTTATCAATCAAAAACACGATTCAAGTGTTCCCTGAAATTCTAAACGAATTCCACTTCGTTAGAATCAATTCGCCCATCTCTAAAGATGATTAGAAACAGGAAAAAAAATGTGCATCAACAAAGGATGTAAAGGGGCAATAAGTAACAAAAAGAAAGTGTTTGAGTTACTTAAATAGGATGGCAGTGAAAAAGCACTAAAAGCTGTGAGGAAAAAATAAAATATGCACAAAAATTGATAAAGACAGCAAAGCTAGAGCCAGCAAGGCAAATTGCCAAAATGTTGGCCCATTAAAAAGTAGTGAGATAGGAATTGTAGAGGGTGATGAGGAGAAAGAAAATCTATTAAACAATTTTTCTCCACCGTATTTACCAAATAAAATAGCATTCCTGTTGATAAATGAGGTAAACTTCACCTTAAATGTTTCTTGCTTAACCCAGGAAGAAGTGTAGCTCTGCCTTGAAAGATTGAAATAGACAAATCACCAGGTCCTAAGGGAATTACAAAATGTGATAGGTCCCTATTTTAAATTTTATGGACTGTATTGTAACGGGGTATGTCCCAAAGGATTGGTACATACAAATGTGGTGTCAATGTTCAAAAACAGGTCAAATGTTGAGTCTGGGAGCTATAGGCTGGTAAGTTTAACATCTGTTGTAGGTAAATTTTTGAAGGTCTTCTAAGCGATGCTATCCTGGAGTATATCATTTAAAATTAATGTATAACTTTGTTCCAGCATGGGATTACGAATGATCGGTCCTGTCAATCTAATCTCATCAGCTTCTATAAGGAGGTTAGTTCTAGACTAGATCAGGGTGAAGCATTGGATGTCATATATCTGGATTTTTCTAAAGCATTTGATACTGGGCTACATAAAAAGTTGGTTAGTAAAATGAGAATGCTTGGACTGGGGGAAAATGTTTTCAATTGGGTAAGTAACTGGCTCAGATGGGGAAAAAATTTGAAAACAAAGGGTGGTGATTAATGGTACATACTTGGATTTGGTCCCTGTTACTAGTGGGGTACCACAGGGTTCAGTATTGGGCCCTATCCTCTTTAATATCTTTGTTAATGACTTTAAAGAGGGATTGCACAGAAGAATATCAATCTTTGAAGATTATATTAAACTGTGTAACATAATTAACACAACATAGGATATTATACTATTACAAAGGAAAGATGGCAGATGAGGTTAAACATGGATAAATGCAAAGTTATGCACATGGGGAGGAGAAAATCAATTCTATGATTACTTGTTGGAAAAACTTTGGGTAAAACTGACCTGGAGAAAGTCTTAGTGGAATCTTAGGGGACAGTGAACTTAATTGTAGCAATCAGTGTCTCCCATTATACAAATCCCTAGTCAGAACCCATATGTAATATTGTTTGGGGCATCAGTGCGCAAGAAAGATGTTGCTGAGCTTGAACAGGTTCAAAGTGGGCAACGGAAATAATAAAAGGACTAGATGAACTACAATACCCAAAAATATTAGCAAAATAAGGGTTAATTACTTTAGAGAAAAGATGGCTTTGGGGTGACCTAATAAAAAATGTTTAAATATATCAAAGGTCAATATAGAGATCTCTCCCAAGATCTTTTTATGCTCAGGACTGTATCTAGAACAAGGGGGCATCCTCTAGATCTAGAGGAAAGAAGGTTTCTCTATAAACATAGAAAGTGATTTTTTACTGTAAGAGCAGTGAGACTGTGGAACTCTCTGCCAAAGAAAGTTGTTAGACGTCTTCACTAAAAGAGTTCAAAAACGGTCTAGAGTGTAATAATATAACAAGTTATAGTGACTAGGATTTTGAAGAACGGTCGTTGATCCAGGTATTTATTCTGATTGCTGGATTGGCGTTTATGTCTGACTCTATATCAACACTATATGACAATAGGCTGAACTGGATGGATGTCTGTCTTTTTTTTCAGTCTTACAAACTATGTAACTATGTAACTAAGTTCTAAGTATAAAAACCATTAAATATTCGGTCATACAAGTTCACCTTATACACCGCTATACAAAATCAGGAATTCCCAAGAGGCCATATTACCAATTATTATTCTACTAATACCAAATTACTTTCTTTACACACATCATAACCAAATACGTATCAGCACCACATAGTAACTGAATAATACACCATCGCATTACTAAATATAAACCATTATACTACAACTAATGTAACTGCTATATATTGATCATATAGTGTTAGGTACCAGTTACATAAAGGTGCTGTGCAGCCATATAAGTGACTACAGTGCAGTTACATCCAGTTACTCACAGGTGACCTCTTCTGTAATGAGCCCTACTCTTTCCTTTCTTTCCTCTATAGGCCCAATATATCCATGTCATCTACTCTTGGCTATGACTGGTTCCTGTGGAATTTACCACACAGATATCTTAGACTCTTCACTTTTCTGGCACCTTCCTAATTGTTTTCACCTCTGTACAAACTCCTCATCCATAGTGTCCCTAATATTAGTCTTCTTTTGTGTCCCCATAAAATAGGCAGGTAAACCTTCAATATAGTAGGTAGGTCCACCTAAAATTAGCTAGGCAGATAGGTAGACCCCACTTTAGGTAGGTAATTAGATGCCCCACTATGTAGGTTTATAACCACCACATAATTGGGTAGGTAGATTTATAGACCCCCAAGAGGTAGACATCTAGGTAACTCATTAGGTAGAACGGTAGGTATATAAGTTCCCCCTTTAGTAGGTCGGTAGGTAGGTATGTACAGAGGCCTCCTATTATGTAAGAAAGGTATGTATGCCCCACTAATAGGTAGGTAGATATATAGACCCTATAGTCGGTAGTTAGATATTGAGGCCCCCCAGTAAGTAGGTATATAGGTCAGCCAATTGGTAGGTATATAGGCCTCTAGGAGGTTGGTATATAGTACCTCAGTAGGTTGGTATATAGGCCCCCATAGGTAGGACCCCTGTCGTTAGATATATAAGCTCCCGGTAACTAAATATATAGGCAACCAGTAGATATGTATATAGGCCCCCTGCAGGTAGGTAGACATAGAGGCTCCATATAGGTAGGTAGCTATATTTTTCCATAGTATGTAGGTAGGTAAGCAACCTGTAGGTAGGTAGATTTATTGGCACCCTGTAGGTTAGAAGGTAGGTATTTAGGGCTCTATATAGGTAGGAATATTGGACCCCGATTGAAAAGTAGAAAAATTGCATGTAAGTAGGTATATAGGGCCACATGTATGAAAACTGTCTAGGTTTAAAACTCACTTTGTTGCTCATAGCAACCAATCAGAGCGCTCCTCTAATTTTTCCAGAGCACTATATGAAATGAAAGGGGAGCTCTGATTGGTTGCTATGGGCAGAAAAGTGAATTTTAGACCTAGACGGTTTTCATGCATATGGCCTATAGTTCCTTGGTTTGTAGGTAGGCAGGCCCCTTGTAGATAGGTAAGTATAGAGACCACTTGTAGGTATATGGAAATATAGGCCCCCTGTAGATTGGTATATGGGCCCCTGTAGGTAGGTACAAACACTGATCCAGCATCCTCTTAAATGACTTAATTTATTTATTCAGATTATAATCCAGTAATTAAGTGATTGAGGATGTTGGAACCGTTTTTAACCTTTACATTAAGTTGGCCCACCATGGAATTATCAGCTACTCGGTGGGCTATTCCAAGCCTGAAGCAGTACATACTGTATGTCCAGTCCTCCTGTGGGCCAGTTTGACACTATGTGCCATGTATTTTTTCTGCACAACAATATCTTTGGTCATCAACTGGGCAGAAAGCTCTTTAAAATGTATGCAGCTTTGTTGTAATTTAATGCACAGTATGTAACCTGGACTTCCACTGTACAGGAAACAACGCTGATCTCAGACTTTTTAATATTTTGATGATCTGAGTGGGGTTTCTGAAGTCTGTCCCCACAAATCAAAACATTATGGCATATTGTAGTGTCACAACCATTTCCTAATGGCAGCAAATTTTGAAAATCAATTTTTAGTATATTTTTGGTTCTCCTTTTATTGCGTTCTATGAGCTATGAAATTTTAATGTGTTGTGTAAAGTCTTGTATATTGTATTAACATATTTATATTTAGTGGCCATATTCTGCTGTGCTTTTTATCTAAATTAATTGTTTGTTGTGGAATATATGCTATACATTACATGCTAGCTTTATAAAACAAACTGCTGCATTAATAAGGATACTAAGCATATATACTCCTGTTTATGCTTTTTAATCTTTTTGTAATTTTTTGCAATTTTTTCTTACTTTTAGAATTTTTTTATTTTCATTTTTCTTTTAAATTATAATGCTTTGGAGTAACCATGTATTCTAATTCACTATATCCTGTGTGTGTATAACTTGAAAGAGGGGACAGACATTAACAAGTTGATCCCAAGTGTACAGGTTGCCAAGCAATTCTCATGTTAAATAGTTAGGCCTAGTGATGACCACTTAACGAAGAGAGGATGGCACTGTAAGGCTATGTCTCCACGGCATGCAGTGGGGATTTAGCCTCAGAAATTAATCCAAAGTTCATTTTCAATGAGGAACTGAGAGAAGGATTTGGTCCTTTACAGGAACATACATCAAAATAAACACTTAACCAATATTTGTAAAGTTCACATAGGCTTAGTACTTAGATAGCAAGGTATGTCCATGCATACCCAGCAGGAGTTATTGACCAGTATGTATCATTTTGTTTTTAATGTTTTGTGTGTTGATTATTAAACTGAAAATTATGTGATCTAAGAAATTTAAAAGATGATATTACGCTACCCTGTATGCGTGACAAAGGGATAAGGCCTACAGCTACACTTTCCACAAATCTTACAATTGGATTACAAAGGGACAAAGGCCATCGATTCAACGGTTAAAATGGGCGTATCTTCGGTCCGTAATTTACGGCCACACGCGAGTGAGCCTACTTACGGGCGAAAAAGGCCCATTTACTTACGGTAATCCACAGTTCTCATAGAGAACTATGGATTACGTCTCCTCGGACGGGGAGATAATTGACATGTGAATTTCTAGCCGCAAATACGCGCCGCTGGCAATTCAAGTCTATGGGCCTGCGAAAGTGCCCGCGGCCCCCTGCTCTCAGTCCCAGCTCCCCGCCCCCCGGTCACACGGCGTAATTGCGGGGCGTAATTACGCCCTGCAAATACACCGTGTGAACATAGCCTAAGAAAAAAAACTTTATTAAAAAAAACACCCACCAGCATTTTGACTAATGATACTAAGAAACTGATGATAAAGCAGTGTATACTTTGGTCTGTTGTGAAGATTGAAAGTTTGAAAGATTGAAATGCAATCTAAAAAGCAAAAAAGAACTTGATAACTACAGTGGTACAGTCTTTTTCATGATAGCAAGAAATTTATCTGAATTGGTTCACACGAACATACTTACCAATATTATTAATCTTAGTGGTTCTCTCAAGGAGAAACAAGACTAAGGCCGTCTTAACAGCATTATAACAACAAAAAACTAAAACAGTTCCAGGGCTCACCTTGATTGCTACATGTAGCACCTGTGGGACTCCTTTCGCTCCTTTCCAGTCTGGTTTGCACGGATGCTAGTCCTCAGTCGCAGGACAAATACTGAAAGGCAGACTTGCAGACTTGCTGTGAACAAGGGCCATAGTGCGCCCGAAACGCGTAGGCTGTTTTACTGCCATTTTTATACCCTCTGCACGTCATGTTTATGTTTTTGCTATAAAGTAAAGCTCCACTGTTACCGCTGGTGCTGGATCGCATTTCTTAACAGCATTATGTCTCACCTCCGGACATAACAGTGCAGTGGGCCCTGCCCAAATACATAACATAACACCAGACGATACCACTAGCTATGTCCAAACATGATTCTAACCCCCAAGCGCACCCATATCATTATGTCATCTATGTCAGGACACCCCACTAATGACTTGTCGCCAGCCTAAATGACTAACTGGCAGGGCAGGGGTGTGATGGCTTATTGCTCCACATCCTAAGAACACACAGACAGTTTAATAAGCAGAGCTGACTATGGCCTCCTGGGATATACTTTCACCATCTGGGGCCCTTATGCTTGTTTTAGTTTATATGCTCTTGTTCCCAGCCTGTAAGAAATGAAAACATGTTCACTCCATTTTCCAATGACACCCTCTTTAAATTTGCAGACAACATTAAGCAGGAACTAGCCCAGATTTATGTAAAGTGTCATTGTCTTAACTGTCGTATGTATTGCTATTATGTTGTCTTTACATGTTTTTGTTTTTAAGTGTCTCACTGCACTTAATAAGTGTTACATTGTATGACAAACTGCCCATGTGCCAAAAAGTGTCCTATGCCGTGAAAAATTTTGTCTTACTCACGACACTCTTAACCCATTAAGGACACGGCGTTTTTTTTTTGTTGACACGTTCATTTTTCCCTCGTCGCCTTCCCAGAGCCATAACATTTTTTATTTCTTACAACCTACATAGACATATGAGGGCTTTTATTTTGCGGAACAAGATGTTCTTTCTAATCTTATTATTCACTGTGCTATAGAAAATACTGGGAAACCGCAAAAAAATTCCAAGTGGAACAAATTGTTAAAAAAAACGTATTTTTGCCGTGTTTGCAGGTGTTTTGCTTTACGGCGTTTTATTCTCCCGGTTAAATATAATGTGTTATCTGTATTCTTCAGGTTAATATGTCATCCGGCAATACCAAACATGTTTAAGCGGTTTCCGTTAATGTTTTTGTACCCGTAAAAAAATTCCCATACATTTTCTATTTTGACAATTTGCGCCGTAGTGCCATTTTGTGCAACCAATAACTTTTTTTTAAATAACACCTACGGATGTCATTGAGGGTACATTTTTTGTGGGCTGAAGTGTTCTTTTTATTGCTAGCCGTTTGGAATACATGCGACTTTTTTGATCAATTTTATTCCAATTTTTATAGGACATGAAATGACCAAAAAAACGCAATTTTGGCGTTTGGATTTTTTTTCCCTCTACGGTGTTCAGCGTAAGGAATAAATGATGTTATATTTTTATAGATCGGACTTTTTTGGACGCGACGATACCAAATATGTGTAACTTTTTTTATTATTTTATTGTTTTTATTTGTAAAATAGGAAAAGGGGGGTGCTTTGAACTTTTAATCCTTTTTTTGTACTTAAAAACCTTTTTTTTTTTTTTTTTTACTTTAACATTTAGTCCTCCTATGCTGCTTGACTAGTGCTTCACTAGGGGGTGCGATCGTTAATACAGTCTAATGCATTGCATAGACAATGCATTAGACTGTACATAGATGGCCTGTGGCCAGAAGTGGGGCAAAGAGGACATGGCAGCGGATCGCCTCAGCTATGCTGCGGGGATGCCAGTCGCCGGGAAGAACAGTGTGCGGCGCCGCTCTTCCTTCATTTAGACGCCGCTGCCGGGTGTTAGCTGCGATCAGCCACTAACACCCAGCGGCTGTGCGGGAGGGTCGCGGAGCAATCCCCCTGCAAGGCACCTTAGGGACCCTGGGACGTACTCATACGTCTAGGGTCCTTAAGGGGTTAAAAAGGCATGGATAACGACACTTTTACTGCAACACTTTAAGGCATGTGAGATACATAAATGTGTCTTATTATATGAATTGCCACAGACACGCCCACTGTCGGCTTAGGTGTCGACCTTGCTTTACGGAGTTATTCTTTTAGATGCAAATCTTTTATAAATATGTCTTTCATATTTCGGAACCTACGCCAGAAAACTGGTGCAGCAACTTTCACACATCTGCATCGTTGTGTCAAGACAGTCATGTGGGCCCTTGTTCGGCCCAGCACTGTCCTATAAAACCGTCAGCTTTGTAAACTCCAAATCTAGAGCTTTGTTTACTATTGATGGCTCATTTTAGAGGTAAATATACAGGATTGGAGTTGCCTGTTGTCAATTACAGATGCCTTCCTATGAATGACAGCACAAACACAACTCCTATATCTATATGTATGGTCACAGTACCATAAATATCCCTGTTGTCTATACCACACATTCAGGCCATTATGTAAAAAGGCAACACAAATGAAGACTCATGTTGATTCAGTAAGTAGTACTGTAACATTTGTATGATTGATGATGGGTTCAGCTGTGAATGGAGCAACATCTAAATTGGGTTTGTATTTTCTCACTATGTCCAGTTGCTATGTATGTAGTTTATAGCAATATAAAGATGCAATTGTTATCTAAAAAACATGATTAACCCTATTTTGGTCTGAATACAATAACCTACACACTCACAAAACTGCAAAATGACAATGTACATCAATTATTTCTGCTTACTTATCTAAAAGTGAAATAATAACATTTTCCATATACATAAACGCTGGAAAAACACAGTTTGGCTAATTAATACTTCATCAGTTCCTGAAGCCATACATTTTGGGGGTGGAAATTTTCTATGTTTGCAAAATCTGTCCTCTTAGAACCCCAAACTTGGGCCTCTTTCCAAGCTTTTTTGGGGGGGCATGGTTTGGCCCCGTACTCTGGCCGGATTTGCGCTGCAGTACGGCGCCAAAATAGTCCCTGTCATTAGGGAAATCCATGCTTTAAGAACGGGGTTTTCCGTCGCTCCTCCCCGCTCGGCGAATCCCGGGGGGGGGAAAAAAGTGACTCACATTATTTACGGGCGCAGCGCCGTAAAAATGCATTGTCTAGGGGGCCCGGGAGCGGGCCCCGCCGCACTCGGGCCCCGCCCCCGCCCCCCCCTTATTTCACGGCGGATTTGGAGTAAATTTATGCTCACAAATCCGTCGGGAATAAGCCGTGTGAACACGGCCTTATATTTCGCACATTGTGGGGTATTTTAGTGCAGAGAATGAATCATTCAGTAACCAAGCCATTTAATATGAAATGCATACAGTATGCACAACATCAGACTTTGACTGGAAGAGGTAACAGATTGGAATCTGATTTTTACTCAGTGACAGAATTAATCCATCTTATTGCTGTACTATGCTAAAAAAATATAAATTGATGTCATTTGCCCTTTCCTAAACATAAGTCATTCAAAAGAATGTACTTTTTGTGTTTGCTGTCAGTGTAGTAAAATGTACAATTCATTTACACAAAATACTGCAGTGTATCAGCATGTCATCTGCAGCTCATAAATTAATATTGATGTAACCAGTGTCAAAATAGGTATTGATTTGGGGATATTTCAGAATATGTCATTGTTATTTAGAAACAAGGTTTAAATGTGCCATTTTAGAGCAGATTAATGATCTGTAGGTGTCACATACAGACAAGATACTATCTGAAAACTTGCAGCCGATACTACTGATGGGCCTCACGGACTTTACGACTTTTATGAAACATTAAATGATACGTTTTAAGCCCATTATCATGGAATGAAGGCAACACTAGCTTATTTGGAGTTTGCTTGTTTCCGTGTGTCCACAGTTTGACCACTTAAAGAACATATTTCTTCATTACTTATCTGATCTGTACCCAATTGACTTAAACATAGAAGAAATGCCTATGAGAAGAAATATTTGACTAAGCAGTTGCAATTAGCTCTGGTTTTCAAAGGTTTTTGTTTTTTTGGGAAAGCAGTGACCAAACTGATTCCATGGGCAACAACCACACTTTTTTAACACCGAGATCTGAATAAAATGTCGTCTGGGAATTGCCATAAAAAAATAACCATCCCTTACTCACCTAGTAAATCTCCTACTGCTCCAGTACCACTATTCTTGTGATCTCTGCAGGTCTTGGCTTACTTGACCATAGTGATGACAACTCATATAACTCATGTGATTCCTGTAGCCAATCAATGACTTTTGCAGTCTAGTACTATAAATAGCTAGGGTGACATGTATGAAACTTTGCGCCTTGACACCATTTGTTGAGGCTTTTTTTCAGTGTACAATGCACCCGCATATATGAAAGTGTTGAATGTGCACTCATAAATAGTGGTGTAGGTTAGACGCGCCTAGAGTATATGTTTGGCATGCCGCAGTACTTTGGTGCATTGGTAATGCACCAAACATGTGTGGAAATGAATGCCAGAATTCTACCATGGCTGATGCATTCTATTCATTAATAGGACAGCCTGCTAAACAATTGAACAATGAGTTTCTGTTCTTCTCTATAGAGTTTAAAACAGTTCATTGAGTACAGTTCATTATGTTAATTCTAAAATTGTGTTGATATTTTTATATTTTTATTTTTTTTATAATTAAAATCTAACAAAATACTTTGTTTATACTTTTATATAGGTTCAGAAAAATGTAGGTCAGTGGGTCAGCCTTTATTCAACTTACAGCAATAGCCGACACCACAGGTCTCGCTGAGACTTGTGGTGCAACATTCAAGATCACTTCCATAGTTTCTATTCATTGACCTGCTATTCTAACACCTTTACTTTTATTTCTAGCCTGTTATGATGTGTTTGTTATCACTGATAATATTATGCTAACATCGTATATACCCAATTGAGAACATGATTAATGCTAAATGCTGCATTGGTTTCAGTAATTTATATTATTTTATTCTTAATTCTTAATTTTCAATTATATTATTCTAATACATTTTTATAGGAGAGAATTTTATATTGTTGGGATATTATATAAGTTATGATTATTTTTATATTATATAATTTTTATATTTTTTTATATTAGTTAATTTTATAGAGTTTTAGAGTTTGTATTATTTTTAGTGGTATAAATTGAGACTCAGACAGACCACATTTAAATTGGTCTGTCTGTTTGAGCAGTTATGCACCTAGGGCCACATGTATGAAAACTGTTTAGGTCTAAAACTCACTTTGTTGCCCATAGCAACCAATCAGAGCGCCCCTTTCATTTCACATAATGCTCTGGAAAAATGACAGGGGCACTCTGATTGGTTGCTATGGGCAACAAAGTGAGTTTTAGACCTAGACACTTTTAATACATTTGGCGCCTAGTTTTGCTGTCCCACATTTATAAATGTGTCTAATTCGATGAATGTGGTGTGGAATGCTCCCAAAATGCCCCCCACATTTTTGGCGTATTACAGACTGTCGGATCGGGTGCACAGTGCACCAAACTTGGCCGAACAATTCGCCATACATATGGATAAAATGCGGAACATTCAGTTTTGCTGCATTTCACTCCAGAACATTGAAAATTACCCATTCATACATGTCATCCCTAGTGTCACTCTTTGGAAACATTGATCACACAAAGGTACTGATGTGGGAGGGGTTTTATTAAATTAAAAATGGTTATTTTGTGATCTTATGACACTCCCTCCTTTTAGGCAATGTTTTCACATCCCAGGAAAACCTATTTATTTGAATAACGAATGGAATGGATAGCTGATGCAAAAAACAAACAAAAAAAATCAGTGATTAGTTGTCTAACCTTTTTCACTAAGGCCATGTTCACACGGCTTATTTTTAGACATATTTGCAGCCATATTTCACTGTGTATTGCGATTAATACACTGCAAAATGGGCCCTGCAATTATGGTAATCCATAGCTCTCATAGAGAACTATGAATTACGCCTCGTCCCCCCACACATACAATATGATCGTTTTGTACGCACGGGGAGATAAGTGACATATGAGTAATGCATGTCTATGGGGCCAGCGTGCTGCCGGCCCCCCATGCCTTGGGAGTATGCGCTGATAAGCGCGAGCTCCCGAAACACATGATGTACTGCGGCACGTACTGTACTCGCCGCAATACACCGTGTGAACATACCCTTAGACTTAAAGATGCTAGTGGGAATATGCCCTACAGCTATTATTTTAATTAACCCATGATGCTGTAAAGTTAATGGATCTGGACCCAGTTTTTCCACTGAAGTTGCAATCCATATTGACCTAAAATGAGGCTGAACAAAGGGAATATGAATTCCAACATACAGTGGATGCCATTGTTGGACATTTATCCTACAACCAGGCTTATTTTTTAGCCTTGCATCAAAAAAAATGTAATAGGCTTATTAACATTATATTATAAAAGGAATATGATTAGTACTTCTTGATTATTGTTATGGTGCATGTTAAAATATATTGTGATCCCCTTACATCAAGAAAAAGTTATTGCCACTCATTGCCACTCAAATGCAATTAAAATATATATTATATGCTTCAGCTATGAATAATTGTAAAGAATTTTCAAGTTATACAGATTCTGTCATTTTAGCTGCAGTATTGCTAGGATAAAAATAAAAACAAGTCACTAAAAACAGAGAATGATTTTAAAAAATGTACAGACACAGAGGGCGACATGTATGATTGGGATTTGAGCCCGATTTCTGGCGTATCCTGCGCCTCACCGTCTCGAATCCCCTGTAGGACGCAGGGATGCGATGTTATGCGCAGCCTTCGCCACTTTCAGATGCGCCTCACATGAAGGGCCGTGCAATGGGCGCGGTGTAGGCGTTCTGGGGCAGTACGCGGCGCGTTCGAAAACTCCGAGGTATGTACGATCGCGGGTCGGCAAAGTGCGGCGCATTGTAGCGCTCGCCAGCTCCGACAGGCAGACCTAGTTTATTCTGGTCTAAATGAGCCGGATGAGGCGAAGTGAAGCGAGAACGTAACAAGAGAAGAAACATAGAAGAACGCAAAAGAAATCTCGGCTCTCAGCTCCGTGAGGCATGGAGTATGATTCAAAAAAAATCGTTATAATTAGGGTGTAAAACATTGACAGAAAAAGAGCTAAACCTTCCAAAAAAAAATTAAAATAAATAAAAAAAAATTTACTTTCCAAAAATCTAGAACGGCAATACATGGGAATTAGGATCTTGGAAAATGCCAGGAAACAGTAATTCAAAATTCTAAAAAGCGTTTCATTGGTGGGCAAAACCACCAAAAAATAGGAGCACAGTGACCCATTATAATTTGGAGAAAATTTGCCCAATCAAATTCAAAGGAAAAGGGCATTTTCAAAATACGAAAAAAAGCAGAAAAGAGCTGATTGTTGAGTAGTGGGGCCTTTGGCTATCCCAGCCAATCGGGAGCGCGAGCTACTTGTCCCATTGTGCTTTGGAAATCGGGGGGCATGAATTTTCGGCTCTAGCTGTGGGCATGGGTTGATTTTTAAAAAATTGTTTTTATTATTTTTAAAAATTGATCTGAAAAAAAGCTGAAACCTTTAAAACAAAAAATCAATAAATTCCCTAACAACACTTTTTTTCCCCGAGGGGGACCAATCAGGAAATTTTAAATATGAAAAAAATTCCCCGGGAAAACAGTAATTAATAAAAACAGTAAAAAAGTTGCATGCATTCCAAATTTCTGCAAGAAAAGTGACTTCACCCCACAAAAAAAAAAACCTTCACTAAGTCTGTGGTGTTAGTACAAAAAACTTTTTGTTGAAAAAAAAGGCGCTGCGGTGCATATTTCCAAAATAAAAAATGTTTGGAATTTTTTTACGGTACCGACATAAAGGAAACCATACATTTTTGGTATTGCCAGATTTGGATCAACCTGTAGAATACAGAAAACACTTCAGGCCAGATGTATGAAAATTATCTAGGTTTAAAACTCACTTTTTTCCCATACAACCAATCAAGCCCCCCTTTTCATTTTTCCAACACTATAAAAAATAAATTGGGGCTCGTTTGGGTTGCTATGGGCAAAAAAAGAGAGTGATAGACCTAACATTTTTCATACATTATTTTTACCAAAGATTGAACAACGTAAAAGCAAAACACCCGCAAACATGGCACAAGCAAATTTTTTTTCACATTTTGCACCACTTATTAATTAATTAAACTTAATTTTTTGGCAGTTTCCCAGTATATTATATGGTAATATTAATGACACCATTAGAAAGTACATCTTGTCCCGCAAAATAAAACCCCAAAACATTTATGTAGGGGGAAAAAAAAAAAAATTTAAGGGGTTTCAGAAGGAAAAAAAAAAATTTTAGAACAAAAATTATGCCCCGCTGTCGGGAAGGGGTTTTTTTAAACATCATGATCACTTCAATCACAGTCGACAAACGGGGGTAGGCCTTCTTTGTCCTGCAGCCCCAGCCTGTCTGCCAGCTGATAGTTAATCAAAAATATCCCAAAACCTTTTTCTCTTTTAACTCTCTTCTTCCCGCTGCAATCGGTTTCCGCACCCTACACTCCACGGAAAATGCCCCAGTTTAAAATTAAAAAACCTCCAACAGCAAAATTCAGGGAATCTCATTGTTTTTCTCTTGGATTCCGCAGCATTTGAACTGTGGATCACCAACTTCTCCCACATGCTCAGCACCATTGGCCCCAGGCCCACTTCATTTTGGGTTTTGTCCCACCTCTGCCCCTCTTCAGGGGTCTGTTTTTGTTCACCCCTCTCCTCTTTCCCCTTGGTTGGGGGTTCCTAGGATTGTTCTTGGTCCTTCCCCTTTTTTACACAGCCCCCCCTTGGGGCAACCCTCAGAGATTTTTGGTTCCAGTACCATCCTATGCGGTGACACCCATTATAACCCCCTCCCGTAACATCACTCCACCTTGCTACAAAACACCCGTGACGTCTGTCCGCGTCTCTGACATCATGTCCCCTCCATCTGAAACTAAACCCCCCCCTAAATGAACTTCTTGTTTTCCCCCCATCTACAACTAACCCCCCCGCATTTTGTTTCTGTAGTGGTACCACCCTTTCTCCTAGCAGAGGCCCGCTGTTAGGGGTTTTATTTGATTTGATCTGACCTTTCTCCCCCCCAAAATCCAATCCCCTTGCCCCCTCCCGTCCCTGCACCTAAAAATATCTCCAAAATCCGGCCATTTTTCACCCTTGGAAAAGACTCAAACCTCAAAATGCCTTATTCTTTTTGTTTGGGTACTGCAATCCTTGCTTATCGGTCTCCCTCTCGCAAACTCTCCCCCTCCAATTTGCCAAAAATGGCAGCCCCGGCTTGTCTTTCTCTCCAGCCCCTATATGTGCCTTACCCTGTTCGTCATGCACTGGTTCCCCCTCCAGTACAGGATACAGTATAAAATAGCCTCTCACCCATAAAACCTCCCCACGCTGCTCCTCCCCTACACTTCCCTATCTCTGTCTACCCCCTACCCGTGCCTCCGCTTGCTGATGATATCAAATACATTCCTCAAACATTCGAAACCCCCCATGCCCGCCCACCCAAATTTCACATGGGCACCAATTCTCTGGATATGCTACCCCGGGCGATCAGGCACTTACAACCCAAAGTTTTAAGAGGGGCCCCGGGGAAAATAAAACTTTCGGTCTGGCCTACCCAAAATCCCTAATCTATCAACCCCTCTGTCATCCTGCACTTGGGGACTCACAGGCATTATTTAATTTGATGTTTCAGTTGGGTGGGAGGTTTATCCATTTTTCATGTAAACCCCCCCTATTTATGAAACTGGCCGGCCCATTGTAAACTTGGCACTTTTTACCGTATGTTTCACCCTACCCCTAATTTTAGTTGTAAGTTTCCCGAGCGGGGCCCTCACACCTTTGTCTATTTTAATATTTTAAGTTAAATGACTGTATGTTTACCCTTGAATTTGTAAAGTCCCTCGGAATTGTTGGCGCTATAGAAAAAAATTTATTATTATTATTATTTTTAAAATAAAGCCCCCCAGGGGGGGTTGTTAAGCCGCCCATTTTATAAGCCAAGGTTGTAAAGGTTGTTCTGTCATATAGATATAGCACAATGTATTATGTTTTATACAAACATAGTTAAAAGTAAAATTTCCATTTTCCAAATTGCCTTTTACTGATCACTGTGTAATGTCTCTGTCGTTAGAGTTGTTTAACATCTCATTTTTTGTGGGGTAAGCTGCAATTTATATTGGTACCAATTTGGGGTATACAACTTTTTGCAAGACAACCAAAAATACTATTCTGGAGAAGAGGATTTTTTTATTTTTAATATTTATGTAGTTTTTTAAAATAACATCTAGTTCTACAAGGGAACATGAGCCTATGGTCACTAGTACAATGTACTACAGTACCTATGCAGTGCAGTATACTGGTAGGGTGTAATGGGAGCACTGTCATGGGAAACTTAAGTGTCTTTTTATAGCCTGGTTGCCACAACAACTGAACAGCATCTCCTGATCAAGTAGAGGGGAGAGAAGGGTGATCTGGCAGCATACTTTTATGTATTGGCGTAGATGCCATGGTTGCCCTGTGACTGTTGGCAGGTGTAGAACAGACCGATCTACTGAGCCTATTCTGTAAATCCTTAACATCACCATGGCATAATAGTATGTCATGGAGCATTAAGGTGATAATTTTCATGTTCCGAAAAGGTAAATCAATTTAAAATCTTATTAAGAGAACATAAAATTCCACATTGTGTCATTTATTAGATGTGAATAGTATAAAGTTTACTTTAAGAATTAATTAAAATTCATATTATGCGTTATGTGATTTGAAGTGGTAAAATAATGTGCCACATGTATGAAAACTGTCTAGGTGTAAAATTCCCTTTGTTGCCCATAGCAACCAATCAGAGCTTCTTTCATTTCATATAGTGCTCTGGAAAAATGAGAGGGGCACTCTGATTGGTTGCTATGGGCAACACAGTGAATTTTACACCTAGACAGTTTTCATACATGTGGCCCAATGTCTTTTTAGAGCCCTATTATACAGCCGTTGGGTTGGGAAAAGGTATAACTAAATTAAGGAAATACATTGTCTTTTGTCCTAGGCAAAAATACCAAAAACTCTTATCATTCCCTACTTTCTAAATAAAATAATAATGTCTGTAAAAATCTACTATTAACTAAAAAAAATAATACATAACTATGTAAAGCAAATTAATACAGTTTTCAATCAGAGGGTTAAACCAATTTGGGCCCAAATGTGATTGTGACCTCAACCATGTTGTTTATTCTTTCTGTTTTTTCCTTCTATCCACTGTGTTTTTCTCCATTAGCATTTTGTGAGCATTAAAAGATATATCTTCCACACAAAACACAGCAATATTCACCTAGACCATAAGAGGATAGAGCCTATTTCAGCCTTCAGCCACCATATTGCAAGTAAAAAGCCCCGAAGCGGGTGATGGCATTCTAGAAAACAAAATACACCAGACAGCTGTGGTTTCAAGCCAATTTTGTATAATTATATTCCGTCTCAATATGTAGAAAGTGTGCAGTTTCTATTAATATGAACTTTCATAATTCAGTAATTATAGCTTTATATAGTTTAATGAACGTAATTACTGTTGAACATGTTAAATCAGTGTATTACTATGTCACTGTCTCATTGCATTAGAAAGCACACTTTTGTCAATCATGAGACAGCATTGTGTATGTTATAGCAGGCTCTATAGACATCAAGACTTATGCATAGAGCAGATGTCAGATGGTAAAGTTGTGTTGCATGCAGATCATGTTGCTACTGCCAAGTCTCGCGAGCTTTAATTCAGACACAGTTTCTATTAATGTCTGTACTATCCAATTTACAGAACTGAGGCAGCAGATGCACTTCTAGGCACTGAACTACTTAAGATCTTCACTGTTTCTAACAAACTTTGAAACATCAATACAGGTAAGTGTCAAAACATATCTGTATTTCAAAAAGTCTTTTAATCTATGCTCATTTAAGCCTTCTGTTCATTGAGAACATTTCTGGAAAATAATAAGGTTTTAGTATTTGTTATACAGAAAAGATTAAGCCTGCATCATCTGCAGAAGATAAAAGTGATTACTGCTTTTATTGTAACATTTATTTCCAAAGATGAAACAAAATGCTATTTATCTTGTGTTATTTTACTACTCCATTATGTATGTGTTCTAGTAGATAGATGATATGAAATCATATATTGATATTTTACATTTTCCTTTAAGCCTCTGTATGAAAATACACAAATTTTGCCAGTATACTATTGTAGTATGTGTATGGTGTATAATGGGTTGATTTGTTTGACAAAATGTCTAACGACTGTTCATAAACTAAATGAATAAATATATTTATAATGGATACAAAATAATGGATATAATATATAATTGTATACAGTATAATAATGCTTTGTGTTGGTAGAATATAACTTGCGGCTTTACAGCTGTTGTGAGACTATAAGTTACAATAAGCCATGAAAGCTGCAGACTTTCACTGGCTACAGAGCTCTGTTTTACAGAGATACAGACATATTTAAAATTTATATCTGTAACTTTCCAGAATTTCATTCATATAAGTTACAGTTATAGATCTGCTTTTCTATACACCTGACATCTACTGAACTTAATTTTTAAATGAGGATAAAACATTAATTTACACAGTATCATTTTATTGGCATACTATGTCACTACTACAAAATATATTTAAAATTAAATTATACATTTATTATAAAATCAAAAATCAAAAATAAATGAAAAGAACCCTAAAGATATATCCAGAATATTACCAGCCTTTTGTAAGAAATTTGATCTCTGTGAATTTACTATGATACTTTTAATGCTTTTACAACTTTGTACTAGTTTTACTTTACAGGGACCTTGGTTTCTAACTTTAACTTTGTTAAGGATCCAAGTATGTTACCATTATTTGCTTTATTTATGTTGACTCTGCCCCATGGTTAAGCCTGCCAAAGAAAAATAAAGTGTGCGCTAAAAATAATTGAATAATAACTGGGAAACACTATGTTATGTGTTTACTAAAGTGGAAAATATTTTAGACGTTAAAAGAAGTTATAATAATCAAATCCTAGAAGCTCATTGTATTCAAAGACAGACAAACAGCACTACAGTACATTCTAATTAACATACGCCGTGAATAGATTTATTGTTATGGCAGCCACAGTGTGACAGTTGAACAGCAATACAGCTTTGTGATATATTTTTATAAACACTAGTGTATTGCTATTCTATCTTCTTTCATCAGTGGTTAAGCTGCACTAATTCCTCCCCTATTATCATGTCGAAATATACTTCAACTAAAATAGCACATGTAATAAGATTAGTGCATCTAATATTAGCATAAATAAAGTTATTAATATGTAAAGGGCACATGAGGGCAGTGGAGCATATTAGCTTCTCGGATTCAAGACAATGTAAGAGATTATATGCTTATAAATAATGGCAGATAATGATTTCACTTTGTTTAAACGCAATGCTATCCAAAAACATGGTCATAGCAACATAACATTGCCAAAATAATACAAGAAGGTCTGTAGTATTTTTATATAAAACTTTATTATACTTAAATATTAGAAGTACTGGTTATTACACTGAGTTTAGGGAAGCTTCACATATAGCGTTTTTCAGAAAAATGCTGGTAGACATATTTCATGGAGTTTTTCCAGTGCATTTTGTAAGGCCAGGTAGGACTGTAAAGTCTATAGTGAAATATAGATTGCACTACAAACAATATGTTATGTTTGGGGCATTATGATGGTGTTGTTTTCGATCTCTAGTACTTCTTTTTAAGAACAGCTTGCTGTGGTTAGGGTTTTTTTGTTTATTTTTTATCACAGGTTTCTTTAAATAGCTTTGACAATATCAATTAAAACTAATGTTTTAAACCTTGCAAAATAAAAACCAGAATGAGGAACACATAAAGAAATGCAATGAAAAACACATGAAACATTGGGCTTTGGAATTTTAAAACACTAACAAAAATATGTACAGTGTGCCGTGGAATATACCTATCAGATTAGTAATCTGTCCATGTGCACCTTGATTATACTAATATAACAACAGGAGTGCGACATTCCACCTGCTCTACAGTATGTGAAGAAAGTCTGCAAATGTATTTTTGAAACTGCAGCTAATTTCTTTCTTTTCCTGTGTGCTGTTTTCCTGGGAGAAGGGAGATAGGGGTAGATAATAGCATAATCCCTTATGAACCACTTAACAACCAATAATATTTTTTGCTGTTTATCACAAGAGTGACTGCAATCTAAAACACAATTTTGTGAATTAAAGGTAACAGAATAACTTATCAATCTACCAAGGAATAATTAGTAGCTTAGAATAAAATTTTTCTCTACATTTGATTACATTTTCCTTCAAGGCAATCATCACGGGGAATGTTCTCCACTCCTGCCATTAATGTCCTCACTGCCTAGATACTAGAAATTACATTTATCGATACTACCACCAGTGTTAATTTTTCACAGTAAAGACAAATCATAGTTTTTTGCCTATCATTTTGTTGCAATTTTTTGGAAACAATTTGCACAAATAACTGCCTTTAAGTTAAATAAGGACAATGAATTTTGCACAAACATCAAATGATTTCATTAAAATATCCAATAATTCATTAGCAGGACATATGTCTGTTCCACAGAAAAATGGGACCTCAAAGATAGGACCCAGTTATTTTGCATAATAGAACAGATTACTAATACTGTCTTAAACTAGATCAAGCAGTCAGAAGATGAGCTAAATTTATCACAGTGTCTCATGCTGTATAATAAATTTGATGCGTCTTGATGGACATGTTAGGCAGTTTTGTCTGACTTATGCCACCTTTTGGTTGGGTTACTTTACAGCCACAATGTTAGCGAATTTGATCCTTTCCCCCTAGCCTTGTCTTTGTTGTAGATACTGTCTAATAAGGTGATAGACATGTCTATAACACATGCATTTGGCCAGAATTCTGACACAATTTGCTTAGTAAATATTTCCTAAAGTCTTCTTTTGGAATCAACATTTGCAGTCTTTGTTTGTAGTTATAGACAATTGCAAAGCATAAATGGAAGGGTTGTTCATAATATTCAATCAGATGCTTCTTTTTTTCCAAAGGGGCTAAATTCTCATTGGCTGCTATTGACAACTCTCACTTGATATTTTTACAGCATGCAAGCATGTATGTTTCTCAAAAAAATATGTATAGCAATAACAGGAACCAAGAGAAAGCGGAAGTGTTTGATTTCATAAAACGGGTAGTCCTTTTTGTAATAAACTATGCTTTAGAAGATTCCAAAGTTGTGATCCAGTAAAAGTGGGTTCCATGTATGTGTTTTTTTTATCAATTTGAAATTATGCTGTGGTCATTTCCTAAGTATTGGTATTAAAAATAACCTGTTAGCTTGTTTATGCTGCTTGCTCATAAAATGTCTGTCTCCGCTCTCAGAAAGGGGAGCATAAATGGGCTGACAGGTTCCTTTGAAAGTGAATCTCCATCTTTTTCCATTATGTCATTTTTATGTTAAAATTCTGGGATGACAGATTTCATAAAGTGTACTTATCGTAGTCAAGTAGTACTGTTATTTGGATGTTGAGATTGAAATCCTCAGCATAAGGTTTACAAATAATAGGCTTCTATCTTCAGCTGCCTGTAGAAAGGGGTTAAGGTTACTTTCTGACCAATTTCATCTTCCACATCAGTTTCTTCTACATGTTTTTTGCTCAATATGTTAAAAATTATTATTATTTTTTTTTTTTACTGCAAGTTAATGCAGTTTGATAGACATTTGTAGATAGGGTCTCCTGACTGATTATTCATATTCAAATGTATTTACAAAAACATACCTCACAGAAATGCTAGATTTGGCAAGTTCTGAAATTATTTTGTAGCTTTTTTAAATTTCAAAAATTTAAAAGCATAATACCTTTTCCCAGGGACATTAAAAAATTAATTTTTTAAAATTTTTGACTAGCCCCGGTTTAAACTTTACCCAAAATTGTTCTTTTTCCCCCCTTTTAATTTTTTTGAAAAGCTAATTTTCTTTTTTAAAAAGCCCAAAGGCTTTTTTTCTTTTCTAATTTTATCTAAAAATTTTTATCTATCTAACTTCCTAATCTTTCTAAATTCTAAACCCATCTATCTTTTTTTATCTATCCCTTTTTTGATATCAAGAAAATTTTAAATTCCCCCAAATTTGAGGGAAAACCCCTTTTTTGTAAAAGAAGACCTGGGTGGAATTTAACCCAAAAATTTTTTAATTCCCCTTAAGGGGGAATTCCCCCCCCCCCCCCCCCCCCCCCAAAAAGGGGTATGGTAAAAAATAACTTTTTTTTCCCAAATAAAAAATTTTAACTAAGGAGGTGTGGATTGTTTTTTTACAAAAGGGTTTTCCCCAAAGCCCGATTTGAATTTGGGGTGAGAAAAAATGAATTAAAAAAACTAAAAATCAAAAACCCGGGTTTTGCTGTTTAAAGGGAAGCTTGATTTCCCCCAAAATCCCAAAAAAAAAAAAAAGAAAAAAAAAACAAAGGAAAAAAAAAAAGGGTTTTTTTAAAAATTTTGTTTTTAAAAATTTCCTTTAAGTAGGAGAAAAATCCAGTTTTCAAACGAAAAAAATTCCCTTTTTTTTAAGAAAATAGATTTTGCAGATTTAAAAAATGGTTAAATTTTAATTTAAAAGGGGGTTTTTTTTAAAATTAATAAAATTTTTAAAAATAGCTGTCCCCTAAAAAAAAAAAAAATTATACTTTTCCCTCCCCTTGGGAAAAACCCAAAGCCCCGTTTCCCCCCCCGTTTTCCCTTTTCCCCCAAGGGATTCCCCGGGTTTTATCTTTTTTTGTCCTTTTTTTCCCCCAAAAGGAAAAACCCCCTGCCCTTTCAGCCCCCTCCCCCCGGGCCCCTTGGTTTTAACCTTTTCCCCCAAAAAGGGGTTTTTTATATGGGGGGGGTTTTTTTGGAAAAAAGGGGTAAATTGTTTCTGCAAATGCCCCCCGGAAGAGGTCCCCCAAAAAACTGTAAAATCCCTAAAACCCCCCGTTGATTTAAAAAAGGAAAAGCCCCCAGCGTTCCCCCCCAGTACCACTTGGGGTTTTGGGCAACCCCGGGGGAAAAGGGGAAAGGGGAAAAGGAAAAAGGAAAATTGGGATGGGGGCCCCGGGGGGGGGGGGGATTTTTGGAAAACGCTGTCCCCGTCCCAAAATGTGGAAAATAAAGGGAATTCCCCCTTTAGCAAAACAAAGGGGTAAAAAGGGCAAAAAGTTTTCCCCCCTTTTTTAAACTAAAGTTTAAAAACCACCCCCTTAAAAGGAAAAAAAGTGGGTCCAACACCAAAAAACCGCCAGCAGGGGGAATTTCCCCGCAGTTTTTTTCCCCCAATTGAAAGAAAAAAGCAAATTTAAACAGGAAAAAACCCGAAGTGGGAAAAAAACATTGAAAAGGTGGGAAAGGGAAAGGGGAGTATAAGTTTTTTTTTTTTTTAAAAGAAAACAAAAATCCTTAAACCCCTTTTTTCAATACAAATTAACTGGGGGTTTGGGGTTTTTTTAAAGTTTAGGCCCCAAAAAAATTTAAAAAACAGTAAAAACGGGGCCACAAAATTTTTCCCCCAAATTCCCTTTTTTTTAAAAAAAAAAGGAAAAAAAATAAAAAAAAAATTGGATCAAACCCAACCCCTCCCAAAAGGGCCCCCCCAAAAAGAGTAAAAAGGTAAAAAAAAGGGGATAAAAAAGGGGTTAGAATCAAAACACAATGGAAAAGGGGTTAAAAAATTTTTCAGCACCAAAATTAAACCTTTTAAAAAGGGGAATTTTTATAGATAAATAAAAATTTTTAAATGTTGTCCCCCCTTGGGAAAAGGTTTTTTAAAATTCCCCCAATTTCAAAATCCCCCTTTTTTATTTATTTTTTTATTTTTCCAAAAAGATCAAACACATTATTTTAAAAGTCAAAAAATGAAATTTCCTCCTATAAAAAAAACCCCCATTTTTAAAATATTGTAAAAGTTTACTTTAAATTTTTATCTTTTTTTCTTTTTTGTATTTTTAACCCTATGCCCCCCAGGAAAGAAAATCACTGCCCCATGCTCAAATTTAATTTAAATTTTAAAGCCCCATGTGCTTTAAAAAATGAATTTAGCAGGGAGAATCCCAAAACCCAAAAAAAGGCCCTCAATTTTTCTTTCGTCCCTTTTTTTCAACAGTTTTGGGGGTTTTAAAACCCCCTTTTTTGGGATTT